>CM071719.1:11684759-11720828 GCA_036630335.1 Physaria fendleri | reverse complement strand
CGGTTATTCGGTTCCATTATTTAGGGTTTTGATTTTTTTGGTTCCTAAAAACTAGTATCCACTTATTAATTTTGGTTTGGTTTCTATTTATATATATTTTTTTTATTTCAGTTCGGTATAGTTACTATAAAAAGGAAACTGATTAGTAACTAAAACAAAAAATTGTTTCATTCGGTTCGGAATTTATAGTTACTTTTAGGCATAATTATCCATTTGAACTAAACTTATACAAATATATATGTATATATATATACATTAAAATTGTTAGGTTTAAACATTTCTATAGTTACAAAATAACCAAATATAAACAAAAAAAAAAGAATCAAAAAAGAATTATATAATCTTATATAAGTACTTAATAATATAATCAAAATATCTAAAAATACCAAATAACAAAATATTTTCGGGTATATCAGATACTCATTCGATTTTTAGCTCGGTTTGGATTCCTATTTTTTTGGTTCGGTTCCGAATTTTTTTTACCCAAGGCTAATAAAAATAAAGGAGAGTAATCAAGAAAGTTATAAATCAGGATTCTATAGAATATGGTTTCATCATTAAGCTTCTATACTCCGTAATGAATTATTTCAATATTGCATTATTTGAAGTAAATGATGGAACTGAGACTATATATTGTATTTACTCTGTCTTGTCTACTCCTGCATATTTATTTATTGATATCAGAATCTTGAATTTTATCATTTTGTCTTCCATTATTTGAAATTCCCACAACTTTTTATAAAAAGTATTACTATTGTCGGACCTATTATATGTATATAGACATTAACAAAATTGTCAGTCTAAAAAAAAAAAAAAAGGCATTAACAAAATTGAAAATATATTATATGTATATAGACATTAACAAAATTGTCAGTCTAAAAAAAAAAAAAAAGGCATTAACAAAATTGAAAATAGATCAAAATTTTATATAGACATTAACAAAATTGTCAGTCTAAAAAAAAAAAAAAAGGCATTAACAAAATTGAAAATAGATCAAAATTTTAAAAGATAAAAGAGATAATAATAAATTGAACACAATCAAAACGAATCCACCCAAACGAATAATATTTTAAAAGAAACTTTTACGATCAAATTGTTTTAATATAGTCACTCAATATAATAATAAGTTAAAAGAAATATTTTATTTATATTTTGACTTATTTTTATGGATATATTATAAATCAAAAAGGTTTAAGTGAACTAAAATATTGGTTGTAGTACATGAAGAACCAAATGTAACGTGAAATAGAGTGGAAAAAAAATGGTCACATGGTGGTCCAAAAGTCCAATCACAGATCAAACATGCAATGTATAATGCCTAAACCCTTCAATATCCTCATGCAACATGCTTCTTTCCTTCAACAACGGCGGATTATTTTTTAAATATTTTTATTTGTCATATATGAATAAAAGTACACATTTATGAATGAATAATATGATACTGATCACCGTTTCTTTGGGCACGATCAATAGTAGGTATGACCCGACTCAAAAAAATAAGCTGAGGTTCCTAAGTACAAGAACAATCACCGGTTTATGGTTTTTCTCTGGTCTGACTTTATATTTTACTCTGTATTATATCTCTAACAACAGATTTATCCCGAACTTTTGACCTTTTCGCTAAATTTTCAGTCCATTTTAGCCCCACTTCAATTTCAACCACAATGAACCAATAATCTGACATGAATTGATAATGATCAGTAGTCATCTTTGTGATATGAATCGATAAGATTAAAAGAAAATTTACTGCTTTAGATTCATATCTAATTATGATCAAGATTAGAGTTACAAAGATCAAGATTAGAGTTACAAAGAAGTTTTCGCACATTATTAACTATTTCTTTATATTATTGCTGGTGCTAAATTGAATTTTCTTAACATTGCCAATAATATGTTTAACGCAAAACTACAATCTAAAAGTAATATTAGTTGGTTTTACCTAATTTCATGCTTTCTCTTTAATTTTAATTCTATTGTTAATTAACTAATAATCAGGAATAAAAAAAAGTATTTATGTTCTAATAAAAATAAAGGAGAGAAATCAAGAAAGTTACATATCAGGATTCTATAGAATGTGGTTTGAAAATTGACAGTTGTATATGAGTTAAAAATGGTTAATACTAATAAATTATTTTGTAATCTAGGAATCTGTCAAATCTCATTCTGCTTTTATATACTATTTTCTGATATTTTGTTAAAAAAAATCTAATAAATTATTTTGTATTTTAGAAAACTATAAATATGTAATTTTATCAGAAATAATCTTAGATATTAGTAAAAAAAAATATCTTCATTTATTTACTATTTTCTGATATTTTGTTAAAAAAATCTAATAGATTCTTTTGTAATTTAGAAAATTATAAATATGTAATCTTATCAGAAATAATCTTAGATATAGTTAAAAGAAATTATCTTCATCTATATACTATTTTCTGATATTTTGTTAAAAAAATTAAGAAATTCTTTTGTAATTTAGAAAACTATAAGCATGTAATCTTATCAGAAATAATTTTAGATATAGTTATTATCTTCATCTATATACTATTTTCTGATATTTTGTTAAAAACATTAAGAAATTCTTTTGTAATCTAGAAAACTATAAATATGTAATCTTATAAGAATTTGAATTTCAAATCCAGGGAAATGTCATAAATTTTATTTTAAATATAATTGGTAATTTTTGATTATTTATTTATTTATTTATAAAGGTGAGATTTTCTTCCATATTTCATTTATTGAGTGTAATTTTCCTTAAATTGGCATACTAGAATTTGTTGTCTATAAAAAAAACTCTTTTCACATCAAACTTTATCACCAAATCATTGAAGTAAGAAACAAAAGATCATTTCATAGGGAAGTCGATTAACCATGAATGGCTTACCTTTGGATCTCATTTACAAAATTCTTTTCAAAATGGAACCCAAATCTCTGATGATAATGGGATGTACTAATAAATCTTTTAAATCTCTTATATTTGAAGATCCATATTTATATTCAATTACTCTTCCCCACTTGGATCTATTTTCATTGTAAACCTTTTAAAAGATATCACATGCATTTCCATGTCACCTGGAAAGAGCAAGAGCAAGAGCATAGATATATTACAAGGAAAGAACTGTCACATTTTGGACTGTCGCTCCGGTCTTCTCCTACTATTCATTGATGGCCAATTAGTCGTCATAAATCCTCTCACAAAAAAATTTCGGTTAATAGATCACTCTGGGTCCAAGTGTTTTCCAGGTGAAATACCAATGGGCGTTGGTTTCTTGCCAGAACAAAATCGAAAACCCAATAGATTCAAGATTGTATATCTTGTTAGATAAGAGTGTCTACTTTGAAGGCTCTTTTCATTGGTTGAGACATGACGGAAGTATCATAGCTTTCAATCCTGAAACAGAACAAGCATACTTAATTCCTTCTAGTTTCCAAGAATCTTTAATTCCTTTTAGTATTTTCAATCATCTTTTCTCGGTAGATGATAAGATCAACCGCCTAACTTATATATTTGGGACAGGAGAGACAATATCAATTTATACGCTACAAAATTCCAAATGGAGCCTTGCTAGAGAGATCAAGATAGTATATATGGAAGAAGAAACTCGGTCTGAATATCAAGATAAATTTTGGAAAGTAGTTGCATACGATGGTAAGCAACTTGTGGTGGAGGAGAGGAATATTAGAAGTAGATCATCGGAGAGTTTGAGAAATCTCCATTAACGGAGAGAAATTGGAAAAACTTCATTAAGTTTTAATGTTGAGTTTACATAAGTATTTATATTATACCAGGCAACATAACCAAACGTAAATAACTAAACCAGACTTAACCAAGATTACATTTTCCTATTCTAATAGCCTCCCCTCAAGATGAAGCATATAGATTGTATAGGTTCATCTTTTCTAATAGCCTCCCCTCAAGATGAAGCATATAGATTGTATAGGTTCATCTTGGAAGTAATGTCTTTGAATATTCCTGGTTGAACTGCTTTGGTGAATATGTCTGCCAATTGGTTTGGTGAGTTAACATGGAGGAGTTTGAGGAAGCCATTTTGAAGTTTCTCCCTAACAATGTGGCAGTCGTTTTCTATGTGCTTGGTTCTTTCGTGGAAGACTGGGTTGGAGGCTATGTGGAGGGCAGATTGATTGTCGCAGAAGAGAGTTGCTGGTTTATTGGAGTGGCAGTGAAGGTCTTGAAGCAAAGCTGTGAGCCATATCATTTCGCATGTAGCGTCAGCCATTGAGCGGTACTCTGCTTCGGAACTACTTCGGGATACCGTCTGCTGCTTCTTAGACCTCCATGATACTAATGAGTCTCCTAAGAACATGCAGTAGCCTGTGACTGATCTTCTGGTGTCTGAACATGCTGCCCAATCTGCATCAGAGAAAGCTGTTAGATTGAGATCAGATTGTGCAGAGTAGAAAATACCTTGTCCTGGATTTTGTTTGAGGTAACGAAGAGATTGTGCAGAGTAGAAAATACCTTGTCCTGGATTTTGTTTGAGGTAACGAAGGACTCTGTGAGCTGCTTGGAGATGAGTTGTTCTTGGTGATCCCATGAATTGACTTAACCTGTGAACTGCAAATGTAATGTCAGGTCTAGTATGTGTTAAGTATAAGAGTCTACCCACAATTCTTCTGTACACAGTCGGGTCTTCAAGTAATTCTCCTGTTGAGTCTGAAAGTTTAACATTTGGGTCCATGGGAACACTTAGGGGCTTGCATCCCAGATATCCTGAATCTGCAAGGAGTTCTAAGGTGTATTTCCTTTGATTCATGACAATGCCAGATGAGTTTCGTGCTATTTCAAATCCTAGGAAGTATTTTGCTTGTCCTAAGTCCCTGAGCTTGAAAGCTTCCTTGAGAGTGGATTTTATTTCAAATCCTAGGAAGTATTTTGCTTGTCCTAAGTCCCTGAGCTTGAAAGCTTCCTTGAGAGTGGCTTTGAGTCTATCTGTCTCAACATCACTGTCACCTACAATCAAAATGTCATCAACGTATACTAAGATAGCAGTAAAAGAACTCCCTGTGTGTTTTATGAACAATGAATGATCAGCTGATGATCTCTTGTAACCAGCTCCTAGAATCACAGAAGATAATTTTTGATTCCATTGTCTAGAAGCTTGCTTCAAGCCATAAATTGATTTGTGTAATCTGCAAACAGAATTCTTTGGACAATCTTGTCCTGTTAGTTGCTTAAAACCGATTGGGAGAGTCATATATATCTCCTCGTCCAAATCACCATTTAAAAATGCATTACTAATGTCTAATTGATTTATTGACCAGTTTTTAACTGCAGCTATTTTTAATAAGATGCGAAGGGTACCCATTTTAGCCACCGGAGAGAATGTGTCAAGGTAGTCTAAGCCTTCAAGTTGTGTGTATCCCTTTGCCACAAGTCTCGCTTTGTGTCTTTCAATAGGTAGTCTAAGCCTTCAAGTTGTGTGTATCCCTTTGCCACAAGTCTCGCTTTGTGTCTTTCAATGCTCCCATCGGGATTATGTTTGAGGGTGTACGTCCATTTGTTACCGACTGCGTGTTTCCCTTTTGGTAATTCACAAATGGACCAAGTACCATTGTTGATTAGTGATTCCATCTCAGTGTGCATTGCTGCTGTGTATTCTGGTGACTTAATTGCTTCTGCAAAACACTTAGGAGCAGATTGTGTCGAAATTGACAAAACAAAATTTTTGAAGATTTCTGAAACATTGTCATATGAAATAACAGAGGAAATTGGATAGGAAGTAGTGGAACCCGGTAATGAAGGGCAAGGGGCATCATCCTTGAGGAGATAGCAGTGATAGTCATTGAGATAAGAAGGGGCTTTGCTCTGTCGTTTTGTTCTGGACGTTGCATTCCCTCCTTGAGACACTATGTTTTGATCTGCAATTTCATTGTCATCTAAAACAGATGCAGATTCCTCAACATTATCTTGAATAATAGGGTCAGTTATGGATTCATCAGAATCTCCTTGAACATCAATATTCTCTGTAATATGGTTATTTTCTGCAACATTATCAAAATTATGATTAAAACTAGTGTCACCTGAGACTTGAGGATTGGCATTTTGTGATTGTATGTTGATAAAGTCGTCCAGGTCAATAGGAGTATCATAATTGTTGATTGGAAGAGGCAAAACATGTTGATCAAATATCTCCTGCACCTTTGGACCAACCTGAAATGGGAATACATCCTCATGGAAAACAACATTACGAGTTATGGATATAGTTCTTGTCTCAAGATCAAGAACTTTGTACCCTTTGTAATTAGGAGGATATCCTAGAAACACACAAGCATTAGCTCTCTTTGAAAACTTATGTCTATCTTTATCATAGGTAGAAACAAAACAAAGACATCCAAACACCTTTAAATGATCATACTTAGGAATTTTAGAAGTTAAAACCTCAAAAGGAGTTTTCTGATCAAGTAAAAGAGAAGGAGTCCTATTAATCAAATATATGGCTGTAAGAATACAATCTCCCCAATACTCTAAGGGAACATTGGATTGAAACAATAATGCTCTAGCCACATTCAGTATGTGTTGGTGCTTTCTCTCCACAACTGAATTCTGTTGTGGAGTATAAGGGCAAGACAGATTATGTAAAATCCCTTTTGAATTCAGAGTATCCCCAAAATTCAATTCAGGAGCATTATCAGTCCTTATAAAAATCCCTTTTGAATTCAGAGTATCCCCAAAATTCAATTCAGGAGCATTATCAGTCCTTATAGCTTTTACCCTAGCACCAAATTGGTTCTCTATTAAGGCTAAAAAATTAGGAAATACCTGGGCTGCTGCACCCTTGTTCTTCATCAAGTATACCCATGTTAACCTGCTATAATCATCCACAATTGTTAGAAAATATTTGTATCCCTCATTAGTAGGGATGTGAAAAGGACCCCAAGTGTCTAAGTGCAAAAGATCAAAGGCATTAGAAGATCTGTTATTTAAAGAAGGAAATGATAAGCGTTTTTGTTTTGCAAGAGGACAAACTCTGCAAACATGATCACTGTCTTTGCAAATGAAATCTAAAGATTTAGAAAGAAGCTTGATCTTCTCAATGGCAGGATGGCCGAGCCGGCTGTGCCACGTCTGTGAGGAGACTTGAAGTGTAGCAACATTATTGATTGACCTGGATGTGTGAAGAATATAGAGATTGTTTTGAAGCACTCCTCTACCAATCATCAAGACCGGAGTAGACTCCTGGTTAATTGTCATAGCAGAAGAGAAAATACAGCAAGCGTCAGAAGAAAAGTTCACAGAAATAGAGTTTTGTTTAGTTAACGCACTAATACTTAACAGATTATATTTGAATTGTGGAACAAATAAAACAGATTCTAAAATCAGATCATTAGATATGTGAACAGTTCCAGACATTTGAACCATGATTCTAGTACCATCAGGCAATGTAACACAAGTATTAGAAATAGATTTTGTTTCAGAAAACATGTTTATATCAAAGCAAACATGACATGAAGCACCTGTATCAATGATCCAGGATTCTCTATCAATAGCATTATCATTATGATCAGTATGAGAATGCAAAACAATCAAAGGTTCAGGGGATATCATTATGATCAGTATGAGAATGCAAAACAATCAAAGGTTCAGGGGACTTACCTGATGCTGAAGAAGTCTGCCCCTGATTAGGTAGTGAGATTTGAGAATTACTACTAAAGCTGGTTCCATCAACCAAATGGTTTACTGTCTCAGTGGGAGCACTAAGTACAGTTAAAAGCCTTTGGACCTGTTCAGTAGTTATGTTCCCAACACCATCACTCCTTGAGGCATTAGTGACTTCTCCAGGTACCTGTTCAGTAGTTATGTTCCCAACACCATCACTCCTTGAGGCATTAGTGACTTCTCCAGGTGTGGCCTTTTGCTCCACCAAAACGTTAGCCACATGTTCTTTTCTTGGAGGATGGCTCTGACTGTTGGTCGGATTGGTGTTTTGGTTCTGATTCTGGTTTTGAGACTGATGTGTCTGAGGGTTGTTTCCTTTGTAACCACCTTTGTAGCCGGGAGGGTAGCCATGAAGTTTGTAGCACTTGTTGATAGTATGTCCTTGCAAACCGCAATGAGAACAAGTGGGTCTTCCTCTCCCTCTGTTGTAACCAAAAGCTGCAACAAGCATGTCTTCAGAATTTTGTTGTTGAGAAGTCTGAAATACTGGAGCCACTGTTGTGGAACTGCTCATGCCCCTCTGTCTTTCTTCTTGGCAAATCAGGTTGAACACCTTAGTCATTGGCGGTTTTGGTTCCATCATGAGAATCTGGCCTCTTGTGTTCTTGAAGGAATCATTAAGACCCATGGGTTTTGGTTCCATCATGAGAATCTGGCCTCTTGTGTTCTTGAAGGAATCATTAAGACCCATGAGGAACTTGAGAACTTTATCATGTTCTTCTTTTGCCTCAATAGCCTTCCAACTGGGGCATTGATGCCTACCACAACAACAACTATAGGGAGCTTCGTGATTCTTTAACTCCTCCCACAATTGCTTCAGCTTGGTGTAGTATTCACTAACACCTCTTTGGCCTTGAATTTCAGAAAAGATTTGCTGCTTAATGTCAGCAGTCCTAGGACCGTCGCTTTGTTGAAACTGATTCTCTATGTCGAGCCACATCTCCCTAGCAATGTCCCTGTACATGATACTCTGGGCTATTTGTTCACTCACAGCGTTTAATATCCAGGTACACACAATGCTATTACAACGGAACCAAGATTCAAAATCTGGATGAGATTCTTCAAGTACAGGATACGTGCCATCCACAAAGACCAGTTTGTTTCTACCTCTAAGAGCCATGACCATTGACCTACGCCAGGTACTATAGTTTGCTATGCCTATTAGCTTATGAGAGACGAGGTTGATACCTGCGTGATCAGCCATGTGAATGTACAGAGGGTTGGAGCTGGGATCAGAAATTGAAGCACGAGCGTTCTGTGGAAGATTGGGATAATGATTCGTGTGCATTGTTGGACCTTGATTCTGATCACCGATGTTCTGAGTATTGCTTGCAGTATCATTTAGACCACCAGATAGAGTAACATTGCCGATAGTAAACTGATTCGCCATTGATCAAGATGAGACAATAACGGAGAAGAAGATTGAAATTGAGTTGAGGAAAACACAAGAAACGATATAAAACCGATGCGAAGAACCTTCACGGTCAGATCAGTGAGAGAAACGCGAGAAAGATGAGGTGAAGATCCTCGAAACAGATAAAAGAACAAGATTTGGGGAAATCGATTTCAAAAGGAGAATCGATGAAGAAAACTCAATGAATATAGCAATCAGAATGATGCGATAGCGGAAGAGAATCGAACGATATCATCTGATACCATATTAGAAGTAGATCATCGGAGAGTTTGAGAAATCTCCATTAACGGAGAGAAATTGGAAAAGATGATTGTACTTCATTAAGTTTTAATGTTGAGTTTACATAAGTATTTATATTATACCAGGCAACATAACCAAACATAACCAAACGTAAATAACTAAACCAGACTTAACCAAGATTACATTTTCCTATTCTAATAAGGAAGTTAAGAAGTGATATTGGTAAGAAGGTTCTTGTGTACGATATGGAAGCTAATAGTTGGGGATTTTTAGGGTCCTGGGAATGGTGGGTAAAATGTCCTATCTGTATCATTTCCTTGCAGGTCTACCATAAGTTTACGCCCTCCTTATTCTCTGTAGGGAATATGCGTTATTTTAAGGAAATTGTAGATTCTAATGAAGAGAACATGTCTAATCTGGCTGATGTTATAGGATTTATAAACAAAAATGCATGTGTATCCTGATGTATAGGAGACTGTTTTGTTACCTTTATTTGTTTTTCTAATAATAATCTTATTGTTGAAGTATTTTATAAATCTAAAACCAGTTGAAGAAGACAATGCTCTTAAAACTTAATAAGACTCTCTTTACAAATTTTCAGAACATTGACGACATCAATTAGGTTAAAAAAAACATTTGGAATTTAAATGCATTAGAGTTGAAACTCGTCTAAAAAGATCGTTCTTTCCAAAACTATTATAACGAAATATCAAAATATTAAATAATATAATACTACATAAATTATTTTTTTTCCAACTTTTACAAATAATTTTAATTATTCAAAAACATATTTTAAAATAAAAATTTGTAGCATATCTTTTAATTAAAGTAATAGTCATTAAAACTATTTGAAATGTATTGCTATGTAATATATATATATATATATATATATATATATATATATATATATATATATATATTTTTAAATATAAAAATAAATAAATTTTGGTTTCTAATTAGTGACAACCATTTATATAGATTGAATATATTCTGATGAATATTGTTTCCATAAATTTATATAAAATGAAACATTAATATTTATTTACAATTTTTTTGATTTGTTAGTGTTTATCTATAATTATTTGTGTAAGATTATTTATGGTTATCTTTTTTCAACACAAATTATCTATAATTATTATTTAGCAAAGATTATCTACAAATATTATCTATAATCATTTATATTTCTTAAAGGAATGTATAATCATTTTATTTAATTAATAATCGTAGATATTAGTTTTTAAAAACTTATCTTCATCTGTATACTATTGGCTGATTTTTTGTTAAAAAATCTAATATATTATCTAGGTGTAAACGATTTGAAGTCAATGAACCGAACAAAGATATTTTGTTCCATTATACACATAAAAGTGTGAACGTGTGATCTTTTTCCTCTTATTTGACATTCTCCGTCCCCAGTGTCATGCCTATCGATCTCCCAATCTACGGAATGCGTCTGTTTGATGTTCTATGGGACTTTGAAAACCGTCGCTGGTATAATTATGATGTGCTAAATTGGTGCGAGCATTCAGGCTTGTCTGCAACTGAGGGCGGATCCAAATTTCCAACTGAGGCAAATATATGCATATGGACCTAATAACACTAGAGTTGCAAGGATATACCATTTGTTCCTATGCCTCAAGCGAACTTCAGTTGTGACGATTGTGATCTTCCCATTGTTTCTCATAGAAGAACTGCACACTTTTGCTCATCATGCCTTGAGATTGAATCATATGAGGGACTTCCTTGTAGTGACTAATGATACTGATGTTGGTCCGGCCATTTCAACGTTTAATACTTTTGATCGGTGGCGTGGATTGAACTCAACATAATACATTCTGCTGAGCATGAGCCTGATCCTGATCCTGATAATGAGGAACAGCCTAGGTATCATGTGAGGAATTATTTTACATGGAGATGGCTTCTCATTTTACATGGAGATGGCTTCTCAATTATGGCAATGATTAAGAGGAGGAAGAATAGGAAGATGAGTAACTTGGTTTTAGTTTTCAGATATATGAAATGTTTTCCGGATGGATCTAAATGTTTACTTTGTGTTCTCTTGTAATGTTTTTCAAATGGATCTCTAAGTTTTTACTTTATCTTTCTTTGTATTGACTCTAATGCTATTTCTTTTTTATGTCAAAGTCTTCTAGGCATCCAAAAAAGCAAGACTATATAAGTTAAACTGTTTCTTTGAATACATCTGTGGTGAAAAAAAAGTGTGAATGTGTATGACTAAAAAACTATTAAACTAGCCTTATAAATAACTTCTTCTCATACTTATGTTTTCATTATATTTTGCTTATGTTTTCCTTAAATTTTGATTATGTTATGTTTTCTTATATTTTGATTATGTTTTTCTTATGTTTTGCTAATATTTTTCTTAGGTTTTGCTCATAATTATTTCGATTAATTATTAAATTATTTTATTAGTTTTTGCTTTTATTTCTCTTAAAATTTTTTTTATATAGATTTTATCAATATTTACTTATATTTAATTTAATTCAAACGATTATATTCAAATCATAGTTAATATCAAAATTTTAATATATTCTTATATTTTACTGTTTATATATATTTATCATATCCAAAATTTTATTAAATTAATACAAACAATCATAATTAATTATATATTATCTTTTGTGTTATTTGATAAAATTTTCTCAGTATTTCATGTGAAAGCTCGACTAATCCAAAGAAACTTACAATGCTGAGGTCTTGTACAAATTAATTTAAAAAATGGTTTCTAAAAATCAAAAAATAGATAAACATATATACTACAGGTTTTTAACTAAAACTTGGCCTGGACATTTGGGTATCCAAATTGGTTTGGTTCGGTTAATTCGAGTTTCGATTTTTCGGATATGTAAAAATTGGTAATCATTTAGGAATTGAGTCGGATTTGGTTCGGTTCGGACCCATATAAAATTGACATTGGTCCTTGGTGAAGCTCGGAGGTGAATCGATCGTTCTTACCAAAACTATTATAAAGAAATATCAAAATATTAAAATAATATAATACTACATAAATTATTATTTTTTCCAACTTTTACGAATATTTTTTAATTAGTTAATTAATTTGAAACATATTTGAAAATAAAATTTTGTAGCATATCTTTTAATTAAAGTAATAGTCATTAAAACGATTTGAAATGTGTTGCTAAGTAGATATATATATATATATATATATATATATATATATATATATATATATATATTTAAATATAAAAATAAATAATTTTGCTTTCTAATTAGTGACAACCATTTATATAGATTGAATATATTCTGATGAAGACAACCATTTATATAGATTGAATATATTCTGATGAATATTGTTTCCATTTATAAAATGAAAGATTAATATTTATTTGCAATTTTTTGATTTGTTAGTGTTTATCTATAATTATTTGTGTAAGATAACCTATTATTTGACAAAGATTATCTACAATAATTATCTATAATATAATCATTTATATTTCTTAAAGAAATGTATAATCATTTTATTTTTCTTAAAGGAATGTAATCAAATTTCATATGATTTCATTTTTATTTAATTAATAATCTTAGATATTAGTTTTAAAAAACTTATCTTCATTTGTATACTATTGGCTGATTTTTCTTTTTGTTAAGAAATCTAATATATTGTTTTGTAATCTAGAAAACTATAAATACGCAATCTTATCAATTTTCAAGATTTCACCAAAGAAATTTAACATATTAGAATTTAAATTTCATATAAAGGGAAATGTAATAAATTTTATTTTTTAAAATATAATTGGTTGTTTTTGTTTTTAAAATGGTGAGATTTTTTTTTTTTTGCATATTTTCATTTATTGAGTGCTATTTTCCTTATATGCATGCTAGAATTTGTTGTCTATAAAAACATTCTTTTCACTGCTCAATTTATCACCAAATCATTGAAATAACAAACAAAAGATAATTTCAAAGGATGAATCGCTTACCTTTGGATCTCATCCACCAAATTCTTTTCAAATTGGAACTCAAATCTCTGGCTAAAATGGGATGTACGAATAAATATTTCAAAGCTCATATATTTGATGATCCATGCTTTGAATACAATTACTCTTTTCCGGTTGGATTCTAGTTTGATTTCCAACTTCCGAATATACTTCAAATGTATTTCCATGTCATCGGGAAAGAGCTCAAATCTATTCTTAAGAGAGAATTGTTACATTTCAAGCTCTAGCTCCGGCCTTGTCCTACTATACATTTGTGGCCTCTTTGTCGTCGTAAATCCTCTCACAAATAAGTTTCGGTTACTAGATCCCTCTGGTTCAAAGCGTTACACCATAGAAAGTGCAGAAGGTCGTAGACCGGTGTGCCATGGTTTCTTGGCAGAACGAAATCGAACCACCAAGGACTGTAGGTGTAAACGATTTAAATGATGATGCTGGGATGTCTAATATTTATGTGTTTGACATGGAAGCTAATAGTTGGGGAGTTTTAGGGTCGCGAGAGTGGTCGAAGTATAACCCATTCTACTACCATAAGTTTACACCCTCTTTGTTTTCTGTGAAGAACGAGCATGATTTCAAGGACATTGTAGCTTCTGATGACGAGCACATGTCTAATCTAGCTGATGTTATAGGATTCATAAACAAAAACTCATGTGTATTCTGATGTGTAGGAGACTGTTTTGTTTTCTTTCTTTTCTTTTCTAATAATAATCTCATTGTTGAAGTATTTATAAATCTAAAATCTGTTGAAGAAGACAATGTTCTTATAAAAACTTAAACAGACTCTCCTTACATCTTCTCATAACATACATATCAAGTAGGTTAAGAACAATATTTGGTATTCAAATATATTATAGTTAACACTCATCTAGAAATTCATGTATTATAAAAAAGCAAATTAACCAAAACCTATGATTGTATAACTGCAAATAAATGTATCCAACTAACATCAAATTTAAATAAATTCAAATAGTTTTTATTAGTTTAGGAGTTATATATTAATTCCAATAGTATATTAATTAATTAATAAATGCTAATTACTATTTTCGTTACAACTTGTTGAAACATCTGTTTTGTCCGATACATATTCTTATTGAATGTATTACTATTAACGTTTCGGTTAAACAAAAAACTGATGTTTTGAAGTCCAAAAGTCTTGGAAAATGCAAGCATAAGATCAAATCCAAAGTCTAATTAAGGTTCTCTATATAAACACAAAGTGGTTAACTAAATCATATTCACGATATTCTTTCAAAAACTTGGCAATAAAAACCAACAAGCAGCTTTTTTGGATGGATTCGCAGAGTTTTTGAAAGAACAACACCAAGTTGATGTACGGTTAAAATCATTATCTTGCATACTAGTAGTACATTCTGCATTTACGTCAAAAAAGAGCATTATCAAAGATGATAACAGAGCGTTTTTATATCAAATCATAAGAAATATTAAAAAGAATAAGAGAAAAAGAAGAAACCAAAATCCGCTTTTATCACTGTCCCGTGCTTTTAACCGTACATCAACTTGGCATTGTTCTTTCAAAAACTTTGTGAATCCACCAACAAAAGCTGCTTGTTGGTTTCTATTGCCATGTTTTTGGTATATCATTGTGTGTTTTATATACAGAACCTTAGACTTTTGGGACTTAATCTTATGCTTCCATTTCCCAAGACTTTTTGAACTTGAAAAATAATTTCTTTTGGTTAACCGAAACGTTAATAATACATTGTTAATTAATTGTTAGTTTTTAGGACAAGCTAATATGATTTTTAAAGTTTTGTTCTAAACATTGTTTGAATACAGTTTTTGGTCATAAAATATAGTTTAATATTTATAAAAAAAACGTTAATAATACATTTAATAAGAATATGTATCGGACAAAACAGATGTTTCAGCAAGTTGTAACGAAAATAGTAATGAGCATTTATTAATTAATTAATGTATTTATATACTAGATTCCTAGGCTTGGTATGCGATTTTGGAAAAAAAAAATTATGAGCGCTATTAGGATTCAAAATTGTTATTTGCTTTAGTTTGGCACATATCTGATTTAGTATAAATTGATACTGTATCTTCTATATAAGAAGAACGATGAAATATCGTCAAAACTTAAGAAGATTTTAGAAACAGAATGTAGATATTTTCAGATCCTTTCAATTGATATTTTTGTTACTCTTCTTCTTCCTCAGATCAAGTCTGAGTTAACTAATAAGTGCAAAAGATTTGTAAAAGAAAAAAAAAAAAAATTTGCATAATTTCCAAAAATGCGTTTTGGTAATAAATGGTGGTGGCGATGGTCAACCTCTGACGACGGACGATGATGGAGTCGTATTTTTTGATAATGTAATTTTTGAAATCTATCGTGTTTATAAGTAGTACAAAGATCTAACATCGGTTATAAAAGTATTGTAAATATATATCAATTATAAATAAATGACACAATATTTCTTTCATTTAAAATGATATATAGTATCATCATATATGGTTGACAAAAAAAAAAAATCATCATTTATGATAAATGATAAAAAAATACTATTGGTATAAATGATACATTAATTTGAATCATCACATTTTTTTTATCAATAAGTGAAAGTAAATAAAAGAAAAAAATGGTGTCTAATATTTTTCTTGCAGTGAAATGAGTTGGATTATGTCGGTAATGTGCTTTTAAAAACGCATTTTTCAAATAACACTTGATCAAATAAATTGTTATGTATGTGACATTATTAACGGTTAAGTAAGTTTATGTAGTTGGCTATAAGATAACTAAGTAGTCAAAAATGCAATTCTTGAATTACAAAGTGAGATATTAAAATTCCCGAACCCGAGCGATCTACCGGACCTGGGTGGCAACCCTCATCCGGGTTCGAGTCCAGTCCGTGCGAACTTTAATCGCGATTTCTCGGGAAATCTAGGCTTGGGTCTGGATGGCTACCACCATTTAGGTTCAAACAGTTTACCTGGTAGTCCAGTAACAGGCGATCTGGCTACCCCCAAACCACTAGTTCCAAGGAGCCCTTAAGTGGAGGCTTAAAAATCATTGGACGTGGACAAGTACGCGAGTCCGGTGAACTAGTCGATCCACGCTTAGTGGTCGGATACTGGGTTATCAAAATACCGGACCTGGGTGGCAACCCTCATCCGGGTTCGAGTCCAGTCCGTGCGAACTTTAATCGCGATTTCTCGGGAAATCTAGGCTTGGGTCTGGATGGCTACCACCATTTAGGTTCAAACAGTTTACCTGGTAGTCCAGTAACAGGCGATCTGGCTACCCCCAAACCACTAGTTCCAAGGAGCCCTTAAGTGGAGGCTTAAAAATCATTGGACGTGGACAAGTACGCGAGTCCGGTGAACTAGTCGATCCACGCTTAGTGGTCGGATACTGGGTTATCAAAAAAAAAAAAAAAAAATGGGTTATCAAAAAAAAAAAAAAAAAAATTGATTAAGAAGGAAAACATATTAGGATTATATAGAACTTGCCACGTCACAATTATAAACCTAATGCGTAACGCTCCTGTTTTTGAATTTTGAAAATTTAGAACCGTTACAATACCCTACCCTTTTCTACAATCTCCTTCCTTATTTAAAGCATTCTCTTAATTATTCTGTTCATCTGAGATTCGTTGCGAAATAAGATTTTTCTTCAGAGTTTGATTGATTGATTGATTGAGAAGAGGAGAAAAAACAATGGATAATGGAATTAAACCTGCTGTTTCCGCTATGGAAGCCTTCGAGAAGCTTGAGAAAGTAGGTGAAGGAACTTACGGGAAAGTTTATAGAGCTAGAGAAAAAGCTACTGGGAAAATCGTTGCTTTGAAGAAGACTCGTCTTCATGAGGATGAAGAAGGTGTTCCTCCTACTACTCTTCGTGAGATCTCTATCTTACGCATGCTTGCTCGTGATCCGCACATCGTTAGGTTCGTTTTCGTTCATATTTCTGATTTCGCTTTCTCTTTTTGGATTCATAGGGTTTATTGATCTCTTAATTGATTTGCCGACTCCGATTCTTCCTAGGTGGTAGTGATAGATCTTAGTTTCATTGTTTTTGATGCTATTTGTTGGATCGAGATTAAACGGTTTCTAGTCTTGTATCTCTGGGGTATTCAATTGAAGATAATCATTTTCCTGAATGAGAGATCTTTTGAAATTCAAATAATCTGTATTTAAAAAAGACAGTGAATCAAAAGTTATGTTCTGATCACTGCATTTCTAGGAAGAGCTTATTATCATCTTCTTCTCCAGGTTGATGGACGTTAAGCAAGGAATAAACAAAGAAGGAAAAACAGTACTCTACCTTGTTTTCGAGTATGTGGATACAGATCTCTTAAGCAAGGAATAAACAAAGAAGGAAAAACAGTACTCTACCTTGTTTTCGAGTATGTGGATACAGATCTCAAGAAATTCATCAGAAGCTTTCGTCAAGCTGGACAAAACATTCCACAGAACATTGTCAAGGTTTTCGAATTTTTATCACTATGCGATATAAGCCCCTTCAAGCTAAAGAGAAACTTATTCTTCAAATGTTGATTGCAGTGCTTGATGTACCAGCTATGCAAAGGCATGGCCTTTTGCCATGGCCATGGAGTGTTGCACAGGTAAAAAAACAAAAACGACTTTGTTTTGAGAAAACTAATTTAGAGACGGATCACTGATCTTACTTCTCTTGTTTTCATTACAGGGATCTTAAGCCTCACAATCTCTTGATGGATCGGAAGACAATGACCCTCAAAATAGCAGATCTTGGATTAGCCAGAGCATTCACTCTCCCAATGAAAAAGTATACACATGAGGTATAAGTCCATGTTGATGAGCCATTAGTCCTGTTTCATGATTGTCACCCATCTTAGTTCATCTGGAGTTATAACTAATGATGTTTTATGTAATTCCTTGATTCACATTGCAACAGATTCTAACTCTATGGTACAGAGATGATGTTTTATGTAATTCCTTGATTCACATTGCAACAGATTCTAACTCTATGGTACAGAGCTCCAGAAGTTCTTCTTGGAGCAACTCATTACTCAACTGCAGTGGATATGTGGTCTGTTGGCTGCATTTTTGGTACAAATTCTTCTGTTTTACTTACATTCCTTTCCCTTCAGTGTTAACATATCTACAATTAACAGTTTTGTTTCTTTTTGATTTGTAGCTGAACTAGTGACCAAGCAAGCAGTCTTTGCTGGAGACTCTGAACTCCAACAGCTCCTCCGTATTTTCAGGTACATCTTTTTGTTCATCTTCACCTTTCCTCTTAACACACAAACATGATTACTCACTTTCTCTGCTTTCTTTCAGGTTGCTGGGAACACCAAACGAAGAAGTGTGGCCTGGAGTGAGCACACTCAAGGATTGGCACGAGTACCCGCAATGGAAACCGTTGAATCTCTCTACAGCTGTTCCAAACCTCGATGAGGCCGGAATTGATCTCTTATCTGTAAGCTTCACATTGTTCAACACACCTCTTAAACCTTGCTTGATTTGTTGAGAGACTCATCTGAAAGTAATTTGTATTTTTCATTGTCCACAGAAAATGTTGCAGTACGAGCCAGCGAAACGAATCTCAGCAAAGAAGGCTTTGGAACATCCTTATTTCGATGATTTACCTGACAAGGATTCTCTTTAAGGCTCTCTTGATGAATTATCAGTAGAACAATCTTTGTCTTTGCTTGTCTCAAGCATTATCTTAGGATGATTTTAAGTTTTAATTTCCCCTTTGGATTGGGTCTTTATTCCCAATTGTATAAACCTTTCACAACCTTTTTAACATTCAAAGATTTGCAAATGTTTTGCTAGTGTGTTAGTGTCCAAACGAAGCAGCCATTAGTATAATTAACCGGGTTAATCTATTCACTCTGTATCTGAGGGACTTTGGAATATATAAATATAAATGTATAAATCCAACAAGGGGATCCGTGGCGCAATGGTAGCGCGTCTGACTCCAGATCAGAAGGTTGCGTGTTCGATTTAGCGCGTCTGACTCCAGATCAGAAGGTTGCGTGTTCGATTCACGTCGGGTTCAAAATCCCGAATTAATTCGGCAATCCCCAAAACTTTTTTTTTCCCAATTCAGTGAAGAGGGCCACTTGGGCCGTAACGAGACTCAGAGAAAGGCCCATTTATTTATTCTTCATCAACTAGCTAATCAATATCCACTCTCAGTCCACAAAACAACTTCTCAACTTGAGGTCGATCAAGTAAATTCCAATTTCCAACGAAAAGAGATTTATGTAAACAAACAAATCAAATATAGCTTAAAGCACACGCAAACAAGAATCGAAATTTACAATATATACCCAGAAAAAGACACTGGATGATGCCTATTAACGAGTAACCTCATCCAAAAACCATGGTTTTAAATCAGTTCAACTCACTTGACAGAATGAAGACAGATCACTCTATGCCATGTTTGGGAATATACCTGAGAAATTCGGGATCTTATCGATGTGTTTCAATGCGTTTTCAGCGTTCTGTCGCGTTCTAAAATCAGCGTTTTGGAAAGCTTCCACAAGCGCAGCACCTAGGCTCGGTTCTTCTGCGACCTCTCTTGCTATATCTTCCTTCCGCAAGATCCTTTCGACGACCCAAACTGCTCTCCTCGTCAGCCTCTGTGTTCGGTTCTCCCGAAGAATGTTTAGTATATGTGGTATACCATCTGCAGCATCAAGTATTGTGACTCCTTTCTCTATATCTAACCCATCTTCTAATAAGCTTGAAAGAGCTGCAAGTGCGGCCTCAACAACTTTTTCATTTTCATGGTCCAATAGAGCCACTAGTTTCTCTACAGCTTCTCCTTCGACGATGCAAAATGTTTCTTTTAGTGAACATATTCCTTGGTGGATCTTACATAGGCCAGTAATAACGGGTGGTTTGCTAAGACATGAAAACATCGCGGCACAGGGGTTCGGAGGAGGCAGCTCAGGCATCCGTGACAGGTTTATAGACTCTAGTGAAAGATTTTCTAGAGCCATGGCAGAAACCATCTGGATGTTATCTTGACCGTTGGATTGAAGTAGATGAATGAAGAGTGAAGCAACATTGTTCTCACGGCAAAAGGCAATGGCCCGATTCTCATTGTTGAATGAAAAGGTAATCCTAGCGAGTATTCGCACAAGTCCTTCGAGAAAAGGACTCACAAACCGCAATCCCTTGATTTCCCCTTGCCGGATTCCAATCACTTTGGAGATGATTTTTTCAAAAGCATCAATTCCTAGCATTTCTTGAGTAAGACCCAAATCCCTCTCTGGCAATTCAGCTAAGAGCCCAGCAGCTGCGGCCTGTTCTTCAGTGATTGGTGTCTTTTCTGAAATGATTGCAACAAGACTTCGCAGTTGTCCGGTAGGTCCACATAAGGCCTTGGCTAGTTCTTCACTCATGAATGGGGAAAGGTTATGAAGAAGCTTTATGGAAGCCAAACGCAATTCATCATTCTCTCGGACCTCTATAAACTGAACCAAACTGGTGACTGCACCAGACGTTTTAATTGCATAAACAACTTTTGGAACTGTTTTTGAGCAACTGGTGAGTCCAACAAGAACCTCCAACAGCTTGCACTGGATCGCTGGACCTGTGTTGCTAATTAAATAGAGCAGATTCTCAACTTGGTTGTCTGAAACAAGAGTGGCTTTGTCAAAGTCATATCCAATGTTCACTATGTTAGCAAGAATAGTGGCAGAGACTTCTTTCAACCCAATTGTAAGTTGGTTTGGCCCTACATAAAACAAATCCTTGATAAGTGGGGGGAGAATTCCTATGCTGATTAAGACCTTAGCACTCCCTTCGAACGATGAGATTTTATTAAGAGCTCTCAAGGCAGCTTCGCGTTGGGGCATCTCACCACTTCTCATAAGACCAACAAGAGCAGAACCCACAGTCTGAGCCACAAGAACCTTCACATCGTTACTTAAGGGAAGCTCCCCAAGAAAAGAAGCCATGGACTGTTTTGTTTCAGATGAACCTGCAGATCATGTTTAACATGTGGTGTCATAATTCATGCATTAAACTGCCATATAACAGAGGGAGGAAAAAAAAACAATGTTTGACCACCTGGATTAAAGAATTTTTGACACTTTACACAAGTAAAAATGTAAGATTCTTAGAGAAACTATAGCAGAATACAAAACAATGCTATGCAACTTACGACTGAAGAAGATAATACCATGTTTTACGCAAATAACAGCAGAGAAAATGTTGTTAATCAAAACCAAGCAAAGAGAAGCAATTATTTCAGCTGATCGATAAAGAAAATAAGGATTGTTCACCTTCAAGGATTTTTCCTAGAAGAGGTTGGAGTCTACCATAGGATGCCATCAGCCTAACAATTTCCTCTGACCTCTCCATGTTTTCCAAGGTTTTATCAGCTTTCTCAACGATTGAGACTTTTTCTGAGTTGCTACTTGTCAGACCAACCAATAATATAAGTGCTCCATGAATGGAACCAATTTTCTCGCACAAAGCTTCCGATTTAGAGAGCTCAAACAGCAAGGAAACAGCTGCCTCCCTCCCCTTTGATGGCTCGTGTGATAAGAACTTAATTAGTGTACGCACAGTGTCTCCTTCAGCTACTATAGCCTGCAAGATGCTGAAACTTTAATTAGCATCCACTCAACTTTCCATAGAAAGCTGTATTAAGTTTTCTCAGCAGAGTTATAGAAATCAGATTCAACCTTTCAACTTTCCATAGAAAGCTGTATTAAGTTTTCTCAGCAGAGTTATAGAAATCAGATTCAACCTTGCTCTCTTCATCTCCTTCAACAACAACTTGAAGAGTTTGTAGAGCCTTATACCGCACTTTATGACTACCACTTTTTAACATGTCAATGATCATACGGATAAGCTGAGGGTTGCGTACACCTTGCCTATTTGATCGGATAGTCCTGCAAATTTGTCTCACATGCATCAAAGCTTGCAATATATCAGTCTCAGAATTTCCTACAAACAGTGACTGGCGAGCAATGTCAAGCTTTGCAGCATCATTCCTGGATCTCCACTCTTCGATAGTGTTACGCAAAGCAATGCTGGGGCTTACATCAGCGCTACTCAGTTCCTGAGAAGTTAAAGGGCAAGATAGAGGTCTCCCATTGTCTTGACATTCCTTAAACCATTTCTCAATAGCTTCACGTTCGAATGTTCTGCCATTCTCCAAAGTAACAGGATCATGCATAACCTCCTTTGTCAATGGACAAATGAATGCTTCGTAGATATGATCAACCCCTCTCTCAAAATGAGAGCTATCATCTGACTGATTTCCATCCCAGCTTCCAGACATCTTAAATTCTGCACACCAACTGAAAATACCTCATGGTTTATCAAACATATCTTACAGGCAAATCCATTATGCAGGGATCATTACAGTCAAACTAGAATCAAGATTAAATGCAAGAGTATGGTAAAAAGATGTTAGAATTTTCGATAATAAATGAAGTATAAAAAGTGTTGGAAACACAAAAGGGGATAAAATACTAGATTTAGCCAAGCTGCTAACTTTCACAGCAGTCATTATTTCTAAATCAGAACTATAATCTAAATCACCAAAAAAGTAATAGTCTCCAAAAATCATCATCATCCACAATATAGCAAGATTACCAAATTTAGCAATTTGTAGACCAAAGAAAAGAGAGAAAAACATCTAAGCATTTCAAAAGTCAAGCTCTTTTCTTTCACAGCAGTCATTATTTCTAAATCAAAACTATAGTCTAAACTACAAAAAGAAACATTATTCTCCCAAAATCATCACCATCCACAACATAGAAAGATTACCAAATTCAGCAACCGAAAAAAAAAAAAAAAATAGAAAAAGCACACCAACCAGTTCCAATCGAAGAAATGCCTCAAAAAAAATCATCACCATCCACAACATAGAAAGATTACCAAATTCAGCAACCGAAAAAAAAAAAAAAAATAGAAAAAGCACACCAACCAGTTCCAATCGAAGAAATGCCTCAAAACTACAGAGAATGAACAATTAAAAACCCTAAGTCGACAAATCGAACTTCTCTAATCTCCTCAATGAAAAAAAGCGCGAGAAAGTGTGACTTCTTCTTCATCCATGGATCGAATAAGAACAATTTAGCTCAATCCTAATCTCTTCCAAAGTTTTAAATTCAACAGAGTGAATTTATCTCCGAGAGACGGGTAAAATCCAGAGGAAGGAAAGAAAGAAGAAGATGGGTTGAAGAAAAATTAAAAATATAAAAATAAAAATTGGAAAAAAAATATAAAAGCTCGAAAGGTTTGACTTAAAATCGAAAAGTCATGAGAGTGAAGAACGTCAAAGACGTGGAGCCACCAAACGCCAACTTGACAACCAGCCTGGCCGTGTACATTTTGGCAGTAGTTCTAGGGGTGGGCAAAATACCCGAAACCCGATCCGAACTGAAAAAACCCGATCCGAACCCGAAAAATCTGATCTGAACCCGATTCGACCCGATTTCTTAAAATACCCGAATATGTATATTTTACATGTACCCGAAAAACCGAAACCCGAAATGCCCATCACACCATGACCTAGTATTGACCCGGGTTTAGAAAATCTCTCCATATGGGCCAATGGGCTTAATAATAGTTACGGGCCTTAATAACGGCCTTTTATAATTCAAACGTTATTACGAAATTAGCCCCGTTTCCAAAAAGTCTCATATGGTCATTTTGGGGTTTTGAAACCCAAATAATGGGCTTTAATAAGGCCCATATATGATCAGATGTCATTTTAACGCAATTGTTCGTGCTAGCGCCAAGAAACGAGACAAAATCAATTTTCCCGCGCAAATTACTCAGCGACGCTGTATTCTCGAACTTTAGATTCTCATAGTTCTCATTTTTTCTGCCGTCACTGATTCTCTCAAGGATCTTAACCAAGATGGTGTCTAATACCAGCAAATCTGATTTGAAGGAAGAATTGAAACGAACCCTAAATTCCAAAAACCCTAAAAATGTCTACCAAATCGGAGGTCTTCAAGTGGAATTCCCTTATCAGCCTTATGGAACCCAGCTTGCTTTTATGAGTCGGGTTATATCTACGCTTGATCGTGCCCAGAGAGATGGTCATTGTCACGCGTTGCTTGAGTCACCCACTGGTACGGGTAAATCTCTGTCTTTGCTTTGCTCGGTGCTCGCTTGGCAACAGAACTATAAATCTCGGCTTCTGAAAGGGAATTTATCTCATTCGAAATCGGTCCCAGAAGCGGTTACTGATCCGTTGAATCATGGTGGTGGATTCATACCAGAAACACAACCCTCAGGTTCGTAAAGAGACGAAATTGGATTTGTGATTGGGTTTAAATTGGGAAGAATTAGGTTTTTAATTCGTGCTTATTTCTGAATAGATACTCCTGCATCTACAAATAAGGAGCAAGCTGAAACTGCAGCTAAGAAGAGAGCCAAAATTCCTACCATATATTATGCTTCGTAAGCTCTATGTCAACAATTTCGGAAATATTGATTATGATTTTCTTCTGATTATTGATTGGTTTTTTTTATAGACGAACTCATTCTCAGATTACTCAAGTGATTCGTGAGTATCGGAAAACTGGTTACAGAGTGCCCATGGCTGTATTGGTATGTTTTAATGGACTTGCTTTGTTTATAATCAAGATCATATACCGCACTTGCTAAATGTTTTTCTTTTTTCTTCATGGGCCATCTTCATTGTTTAAGGCTTCCAGAAAACATTACTGCACTAATCGTAATGTAAATAGGAAAGACAATGTAGATGATGAATGGTGAGTTTATCCACATTCTACATACTACTATTCTTTTCATCTACGGCTTATCCTCTATTCTAACATTTATTCGTTTTTTCTAGTCGTTTGCTCCTAAAAGATAAGTCAAACATACAATGTGCTGAGTTCAAGTGAGTTTTTTTCTGTCAATTTAAGCTCTTTGTTTTTTCCCTTTTGTTGCTAGCTCGTCAAATCATGTAAGTGTTTTTCTGAACTTCCAGGAACGTAAGTAAAATCACATCTCATCCATCACTTAAGCCAAATGGTCTGAATGAGGTTCACGATATTGAAGATCTTGTAAAAGTTGGGAAAAATGTTAAAGGTTTGATTTGGTTTATTTTTAACCTTTTTATTGATTATATCTTTCTATTTCTTAATGTCTAATAATTTTCTTGTAGGCTGCCCATATTTTGCCTCCTGGTCGATGGCAGAGAATGCACAGTTGGTTTTTTGCCCTTATTCCTATATAGTTAATCCTGTCATTCGAGCAGGAGTTGAAGTAGATCTGAAAGGAGCAATTATAATTTTTGATGAAGCACAGTAAGTTTAAGAACAGTCTTAGTTTTACACTCAGAATTTGCTGGTTGAAGCATATGTTTTTAGATTACTTACCATGGTTGTGATGTTTATGGTTAAGGCCATATATTAAATGCTTTCACTGTTTACAGCAATATGGAAGACATTGCTCGTGAAGCAGGAAGCATTGACTTGGAAGAAGAGACGCTTTTCAGTATGTACTACTCTAGTTATCCCTGCAGTTGTTCATGGTTTGCTCACTGACATGTATTTTACTAATGTGGATTCGACATGATGCAGAATTGCAGAATGAGCTAGAACAGATGAGTGTGGGGGAGCCAATGATATATCAGCCCTTGTGTGAAGTAGTAGAGGTAAGTCAGTAACGATAAAATAAGATTCAGATGTTACTTTGCTGCTGACTACTGTTTTGAGTATTCTATGTATTTAGGGACTGATAAGCTGGATTGGAAGAAAAAAGGATTCACTAGCAAAACGTGATTTTCAGCACTATTTCTCTAGGTTAGTTGAAAATTTTTCTCCAATCATCTAATTAATTTATGAAGTTGAAAAGGATTCCAACTGTTTATATATTCTTGTTTTTTTTTAATTCTCCATGGAAACTGGTCTTGTTTGGACAATTCCTAACAGTGTTACTCTTTGTAGCATTA
This sequence comes from Physaria fendleri, assembly GCA_036630335.1. Taxonomy (NCBI): domain Eukaryota; kingdom Viridiplantae; phylum Streptophyta; class Magnoliopsida; order Brassicales; family Brassicaceae; genus Physaria; species Physaria fendleri. The sequence continues at coordinate 11,694,621 of CM071719.1, read as the reverse complement.
GTACCTGGTACCATAATTTTTTTACATATATTTGCATTTAGGCACATCTGCATGGTATATGTAGTGATCAGAGTTTAATTTTGTGTTAGCCGAAGTAGTGCCACTGGTATTGGAATATTTTTTTTCCCCAAAACATATCAAGTTAAGTAGGCAAACCATATTTGTAAAACAGTCTACACAGATTTTTTTAGTTCCACAATGATATGATTGCAGCTGGACTGGAGACAAAGCTTTAAGAGAGCTTGAAGAATCTAATATCACTCGTGAATGCTTCCCAATCTTATTAGAATGCTTTACAAACGTAAGTGATTTCTTCAATGTTATCTAGAGGCCCACAGGCCATACACAATGCTTGAATATGACAGTGTGCTTACTGATAAAGGCAATCAGAACATCAAAGGAAGCAGAAATGGAACTAGATATACCTCATATGAGTGGGCTATCTGTCTTGACACTAGAAGGTTTTTTTTGCGTCTCCCTAACTGACTTGAGCATTTTTCCCTGTAATATCATTTTGAGGATGAGAGCTTATTACACAATATTTATGCAGGGTTGTTCTCTTCGCTTACGTACTTCTTTTCAAGAAATGGAAGTCACATCTTAGATTTCCAATTGGGTTTACAACGCTTCATTAAAAGAGGTACAGCTGAATTCTGATAGATCTATTTAGGTGAGTGTGTGAAAATTTTACCTGTCTGTAAAACTAAAGGTGTTTATCGTTGCTCTTCTGAGCTGCAGGAGACTCTTCTGGTACCTGGACGCATACTCTCAGTTTGTGGTGCATGAATCCTTCTGTTGTTTTCAAAGACTTAGCTGATATTTCTTTATCCATCATTTTAACATCTGGGTAAGCAGTATCCTGTTGCTAGAATTGCTTCGCTCAAAGAATGATGTCATCTTTTAAAAAATCACACATCTTTTTCATCTAAATTTTTTGCAAGTAATAATTGCCTATTACTCACCATATAAGGTTTTGTTAAAAACCACTACGTCTTGATCAATGTACACTGATCACTCATCTGTTTTTTTTTGGCTAAGTTTGACCACACTTTTGGTCCTTTTTGTACCTCACATTCTATATGTGCATAGCATTCTACTCACCTCCTTAACCCAATGGCTAATGGTTTGCTAAATTCTTATTGTTTCTTGGTTGCGAAATATAGGACTTTGTCACCAATGAATTCTTTCTCATCTGAACTTGGGATGCAGTTTGGCACTTCTTTAGAGGCTCCACATGTGATTGATGTTAATCTGCAGGTTTTGACTAAAGCTCTTTAGTTAGCACAGTTTCCAGAATTAAATGTATGATATAACACCCTGTCTGTTGTAGGTGTGGGCTGGTGCAATCTCCATGGGTCCTGGAAATTATCCTTTGAATGCAAGTTACAAAACAGCTGATGCATATTCATTCCAGGTACCAGACATTTTTACTCAGTGGCTCATGCTCTTTTTGCTTGTAAATGCATTCTTCTCGTAGTGTGATACATTACTTTTTTGTATTGTAAACGCATTGCCCTACTGTTTTGAAGGATGCTTTAGGGAAATCGTTGGAAGAAATTTGCACTATTGTACCAGGTGGTTCTCTTATATTCTTTCCAAGCTATAAGCTGATGGAAAAACTCTGCACGCGTTGGCGTGAAACTGGGCAGTGGTCTCGGCTCAGCTTGAAAAAGGACCTTTTTGTTGGTGAGTAACTGTTGCCCTAAATCCTTTTCTGATGTTTCTCTTTTTTTCTTGTCAAAAAATTCGAATGAGTGTCCTTGATCGCAGAACCTAGAAGAGGACCCCAAGAAGAATTTGATTCTGTTCTGAAGGGATATTATGATTCTATACTCGGGAAGAATAAATTGACGGGAAGAAATAGAAGAGCTAAGAAAGCAGGGGCCATTAAAACCGAAACTCGAGATGATTCCAAGAAAGGAGCTGCCTTTCTTGCAGTGTGTAGAGGAAAGGTCTGTTTTTGTCTAGTTTTACATGATTACTGTTCAATTAACCAAACCATTCCACTCTCAAGATTTGAGATTAGAGTCTATGCTTTTAACAGGTTTCAGAGGGGATTGACTTTACTGATAACAACGCCAGGGCTGTGGTATCCTTTTTAGCTGCACTGACTTGATAATTGATGTTGCAATAGAAAATTTAGGATATTGTGGATAAATGGACTGTTAAGCCTTAATGATTACATATAGATAATTGTTGGCATTCCGTTTCCAAACTTGTAAGACTTACCCTAAAATCTTTTAGCTATATTCCAAATCCATCTTGGGGGGGAACAGTTATCTAATTTATCACTTCCTTTCCAGGCATGATATTCAAGTCGGACTAAAGAAAAAATATAATGATACGTACAAATCATCTAAAAACCTTCTTGGAGGGAGTGAATGGTATTGCCAACAGGCCTATCGTGCCTTAAATCAAGCAGCAGGTGTGTATATCTTGCATCCTATCACTTGGTTCTTTGAGTCAATTTTAACACTGTAACAAGTTATTGTGTCATGATGTTTTTATTTACAGGGCGATGTATCCGGCATAGGTTTGATTATGGTGCCATCATATTCTTGGGTAACAATAAGATATTTATCTGTAGATAGTCACCGCTCAACTTTATTAATACATTTAGTCCAATTCAGTTATAGTTGCACTGAACATCCGTTGTCTTGCTGTCTAGATGAGCGATTCAAAGAAGAAAGGAACAGAATGTCTATATCAAAGTGGCTAAGGCAGTCTATCGGACTGTATGATAATTTTGAAGCTTCTATGGAAGGATTAAGATCTTTTTTCAAAAGTGCCGAGGTACAAACCAAACCATCTCACTCCCTTCTGTGAAACTCTATTGTGTTATTATTAAAATTCTTCCCGAATTACATTCAGGAGAGAGTTGACAGTAAGAAGTTAGGTGTTGAGCAGAGGGAAAACCAAAGCAAAGGATACAGAAAGAAGGAAAATCAAATTCAAAGCAAATCTGGTCATGTGGATTCAAAAGTATATTCTAGACGCAAAGAGCTTTTCTGTGCATTTCTCATGAATTCATTTTATTGATCATGAATATGTGTATCTTTAGGTGGTGGACGTGGACGTGGATGACTATACAAATTCTAATCCAAAATACTCTTGCATGAATGAAAGCAAGGCCTCTTTGGATCACAAAGATGCAAAACTAAAAATTGCTGAAGACTCGAGATCCGTGCGGCTTTCTGAATCATCTCACACATTCATTCAAGTTAAAGAGGAAACTGAATGCTACAAAGAAGTCATCGACCTCGAGTGCAGTGTCCAACCGGAGCCTGGGTAAAAATATCAGACTAGTTTTGCTTAATAAATATCTGGACTATTAAGTGTATTGCGTAATAACCATCCTAAAGTAGCATGTTTTTAGTTTCTTCAACTACAAGAAGTAGGATATCACGTGAACCTGGAATTAAGGTTATATTATATCATGTGCAGGTGTTGTGAGGTGTCATCAGTGACAAACTGTGATGAAGATCCAGAAGCATCTTTTGTCCAGCAAACCTCTCGTATGATTAATGGTATTTCAATAGCCAGTCCATGTTCTTGCTCAAGGAATGGAAGTTCGAGCCCAGGAACAATAGGTCTAAGTTCTCCGAGGTCTCTTAATCAATTACTAAAGCAGCATATATCTACTCCAAATAACAGAAAATCTCCTCTTGGTTCTGAGAGATATTCCATTGGTGACACACGTAGTTTGACTCTAGAAGAAGAGCCATCTTTCAACATGAGTGTCACCTCCCAAGCTATGAAGAGAAGAAAGTTTATCAGCTCTCCAGTCATTGACCTTGAAGACCAAAACAGCGATGCTCCTAGTACTAGACCCTCGGATCACGCTAGTTTAACAAGAAGAATTGAGTTTGGGTATGGGAGTACCGAACCAAGATTAAAAAACTACAACATGTGTTCAGAAGTGAATCAAAAACTACAGCTATCTTGTTCACTCTGCAGAAGTTCATTGGGTAACCCTGAGAATCACCCATATCTCGACTGCTTGTTGGCTTCATCATCAAAAAAGTATTTGGTATCTCTTCTGAAAGAAAAGTCAGAAACGGCTGCTGCGGAAATGCCAACAAGTGTTTCAGTTATCATGACAGATTGCTCATTTGTTAATCAAAGACTTTGTAGAAGTTTTGAAGGCTCAAAAGGTCAGGGTATTTGGTGCGAGCAAGATGGGTGTGTTTTCAACACTATCTTTTGCCCTTTCTGTACTGTCCCGAACACCTGCCTCGGAGTGCAAGTCATGGCTACTGATTCATCAAATCTCCAGTTTCTAAGCAAAGTAAAAGCTCAACTCTTGTGGTTATTTAATAAGAATGCTCACGTATTTTCTAATCTATGATTTGATGCATTCCCTTGATCTCTTCCTAATATCAATATCAAATTTTGACCATTTTGCAGATTTTGTTCTTTGCTGATCGTTTAGAAGTCACAAGTGATGTTGCAAGCAAGGAAACAGCGTTAACGCACAAGGTATCAGCTATTTGCACTACCTATAAGTCTTAAAAAGCAATTTGATATTTCAGGACAAGTGTAGAATCTTATATGATGTGGTGAATTGTTGTTCTTGATCAATTTAGTTGTATGACTAAATAACAATAACCTAATGGTATTTGTAGGAACAAGACACTCATGTGGACAAGAGTGATATGTTTAAGTCAATAGAGAGATTTTCATACTCACCACAGCAGCAAGATTCAGGAGGCTGGAGGACTACAAAATCAAAGGTCTGTTAAAGACATTAAACATTCAAACTCTGTGGACTGTTGGTCTAATCCCTCACCTCAAACTTAATTATTTACAGTTGAGACTACCAAAACGCAATTTACCAACGAGCTGGACGGCCTAGATAAAGGTTGCTTCAATGGCATCAACAAGCTGAACCAGAGGGATAGTCAAGGTTGTTATAAACCGATGTGAACTAAGGAACCTTGCTCTTGTATTTGAAGAGAAATGTTGGCTCAAACAGGACCAGATACGTTCGGAACTTCGATTCAGGTCATGGCAATCCCTTGTTAAGTCGCATACTACGTGGTGATTTGGTCATATGTGTATATACACTGCATAGTAGTTTAAAGGTTAACAATATCGAATTTTGAAGAAAACATCCATTATTAACCATTTTAATCTTATAGTTAAATAGATATATTTATCCTCATTTAACTTCCTAGCTTCAAGTTAGATGATCCGACACTGCACACCCATATAAATTCTGTATACGGGATTATTCATGCCAGAGCTCACAAAGTCAAACCGCATAGGTTAGAACACGCATCAAGTAGTTTGGATCACTTACCAGTTTTGTTTTTAACTGTTCTTTTTCAGGATTTTTAATTGTTTGGATTAGGATTTGTAGATGAACAATTGTGATAAGCCTAAGCCACATAGAAACATTATCAAGCCATCAACTACAAGCTGCAAATATCTCAGTACCAACTAAACATTCTAAATTCACTTTTTTCATCGTCTAACAAAACATTAGTTCCAAAAGTCATTCTAACAAGTCACATTAACATTTAACAAATACCAATGCAGACTTCTACATTATACTACCCAACTTCAGCTTCTTAGTCATCGTCTTCCTCCTACATATATATATACATATCACAGAGTTAATGATACTAAGCATTCATTTGTTACTAAAGTTAATAAAATGAATGTATTAATCAACCAACTTACCTCTTCATTCCCATCTTCGGCATCATCCTCATCATTAACCTCAGAGACCGACTTGTCGGATTCCTCATCTTCCTTTGGACCTTCCTCCTGAAAACACAAACCAATGTTAGTCAACTACTATCGATTTATCGGTAACCAATTACCAGTTATTTGTATCATTGTTTAGTATTAACATGAAACTCCAACTGCAGTCATGTGATATTATAAGCATAACCCATCCCTTAATCATGTGACTAGAATATAAAAACAACCATTCTTTAGTCATGTACTTAGCATAAAACTAACTCATCCTGCAATCATGTGACTGGTATTCAGATCACTCATACTTCAATCATATGATTAGCATAAATATAACTCATACTTCAATCATGTATTTAGTATAGACAAAATTCATATCTCATTAATGTGTTTAGTATAAACATAAATTCAACCTTCAATATAATGATGTAAAATAACAAATTACCAGTTTCTTGTTGTAGGCCTTTATGTTCTTCTCATACTCAACCTTGCGCTTGTCAGCCGTAGCAACAAAAGGAGCCTTCTCCTAAAAAATATCATGGTACAAGAAAAAACACAGGTTAATACATACATAAGCCTGTAACATTTTGAGATCATACAAGACTTCAGCTAAACTAGCTTTTAGAATACTTACAGAGTCTGACATGATTTTCCACTTTTCACCACCAGCTTTGCAAACCTGATACCATTTGAAAGATTATTATCAATTTATAGCTTCTTATAACCAAGGCCAATGTACATCATAGCAAACAAAAATCACTCACAGCAGCAACAGATTTGTTCTTGGGGTGTGCTTTCTTGTATGTCTCACGAAAATCCTCCCTGCAGATTACAAAAGTCAGCAAAAATATCAACACAAAGAACTTAAGTGACTACATCCAGAACTATTTATGAATAATCATAACAACAATATGAGCAATAAATAAGGGATATCAGAGACTATATTACATGAAAACGAAGAAAGCACTTGATGGCCTCTTAGGTTTGTTTGGATCCTTAGCAGCTTTGCGTCCCTTAGTAGGCTTCTTAGTCACAGAGAGCCTATTATCACAACCAAAATTAAGTTAGTAACGCTTCAGAAAACGAAAACTAATTGAACAAAGAACAGATCGAGAGATCTAGGGAGTAATTTCCAAAAATAAATAAACAGAAGACTCGATTTTAGGTGAAAACTTACTTGGAGCTCCTGGTTTCAGTCTGTGATTTACTTCCTTTCATGATTAACTCTACAGAAACATCAAATTACATAATACGATAAACCTAGAAAATGACTAAACAGCACATCCATAAGATCTATACTCAAAAACTCGAGAGGATTTTAGAAATTGAAATTGAAAAACAGAGGGAATCAACTTGACGAAGATGAAAGTAAAGAGAAAATACCTTGACTTAGATCTTCCTTCTTGAGTTTGTGTGAAACTGTGAATGATTCGAGTGAGAGGTAAAAGAGATCTAAAAATATCTGATGGAATTTGAAAATACAATTTCTCAAAAAAAAATAGAAAAAGATCTAAAGGGTTTAGGAGAGATTTCAAATATATTTTTGCCAGATCATCGTGTGGTTTATGCTTTTATAATCTTTAACTCAGAATCTCCATTGATCTCTTGCATTCTTTTGCTTATGGTTTTGCCGATAAATTAGTTAATAATTAATATACAATTCTATTGACAAAAAAATAATAATATATATTATACAATTAATTGTATCAATTTTACTAAAATTATTTGTATTCATTTATATATTTTTAAAGATGATAAATATGTGTTACAATCAAGGACAAACAAGACTGGAACATACCTCCTTGCATCTATACTCGGAAGAATCGAAAAGGTTACAACACTGCAGGTCTACAAGATGTTAAGATCAGTGATAAATTTGCAAAGTTATCAGAAGGCCTCTATGTAGCTGAGCAGAATGCGAGAGATGCTATATCAATGCGTTCCAAGGTAGAAAAAGAGAGGATGATGAAGGAGAAGGAAAGGAAAGAGCAGGAACTGAGAGCTCTTGCCCAAAAAGCTCAGGAGAGATTTCAAATATATTTTGCCAGATCATCGATCCGTGTGGTTTATGTTTTTATAATCTTTTAACTCAGAATCCATTGATCTTGCATTCTTGCTTTATGGTTTTGCCGGTAAATTAGTTAATAATTAATTAATATACAATTCCATGACAAAAAATAATAATAATATATAATATACAATTAATTGTATCAATTTTATTTTAACTAAAATTGTTTGTATTCATTTATATATTTTTGAAGATGATAAATATGTAAAAACATATTAAGAGTTTGAAATTAACTATGATTTAAATAAATTTGTTTGAAATAGTCTAAATATAGTAAAAAATAGATAAAATTACAACAAAAAATTAACACAAATATAAGCAAAATTTAAGAAAAAATATAAACAAAATTTAAGACAAATATAAACAAAATTTTAAGAAAATTATAAGCAAAAATTAATAAAATATAAACAAAACTTAAAAAAAAATATAAGCAAAATTTAAGACAAATATAAGCAAATTTTAAGAAAATTATAAGGAAAAAATTATAAAAATTGTTTGAATCTATAAAAAGTAGTCGGTTTAAAAATGAATATTTTTTTTTACCGATTTTGCAAATTCCATGTCGTCTGCAATGAGTAAAATTGTGTACTTCTCGTGCACCAAAACCCATTTCTAGATTTTTTTGAACAAGATGTCATGACATCGATAATCATTTCATCTAGAACTGAAAGCATCAATCAATCAAAGAAAATCAATTTTCAACACCAAAGATCATTTGATAACAATTAAAAATTTTAGCATTAGGATTTGATAACAATTAAAAGTTTTAGCATTAGGATTTCAACACCAAAGATCCTCATATATAAACAATAACGAATATATTTGTTGTCTGTTTATATATTTGTTGTATGAGATAACAATAAAACAATAACCTCAAATTTACTTCATGTGCTCCCATCTTGGGGGTTTCTTCCTTAAGGTACTTAACTCTTAGTGTTTTGTTGTTGTGTTCAGTTGATTTATAATGTTGACTTTTTGATTTGTTTAATTAGATTGCTCAACTTTTAGCAAAACCTGATATGGCACCAGCTGCGTGGGTGAGAAACCTTGTAAACAATATAAATTAAGGTTAACCCCTAGCTGTTGGTTTCATTCTCCTCAGTGATAGCAGCCGCTCGTCTCTTCAGAAACTTTTCACGGTTTGTTCAAGGTACGTTGTAGCTATCTCTCTTACTGTGATGCTCTTTAGTTCCTGATATGGATTTGCTTCGATGTAGATCTTATTGTGAATTTTCTAGGTTTTGAGCTACTCGTAGTAGTAGCATAGAAATGGTGTATTATGTATGATAAAACTTCTCCCATCGTTGGCCTGTGCTTCCCTTCATCCGCTAAGCACTTCTCTGCTATCTCCCCGTATATTCTAGCAGAGAGGATAAGAGCTTTAGTTTCCTCGGCGGTTTTGATACTCCGAGCCGGCAATACAAGCCTAGCGCCACGCTTTGGTAAAACACGAGCCGTCTCTGCTCCAATCCCTGACGTAGCGCCTAGTTTGAGAACCAAAATTCCTTTAGAGACTTTTGATATTCAAAGATTCGAAATCGAAAAACAAAAGATGTATATAACTCACCGGTGATGATGGCTGTTAGAGAATGGAGATCAGAATTAGAAGTGACTTGATCGGCGGTGGATCTTGACCCAAATCCGCTGGAGCCACCAGATCCAATCAGGTGCTTAACTGTCTCTGTCATCTTTCTCTGTTTCGGTTATGGGAGAGTAGTTGAGTTTGATGTTTTGGGAGATGTGTTGTGTCTTACTGTTAGGATAGTGGGGGTATTTATAGTGTTATGTTTTTTCAGGAACAATGGTAAAAGATATGAATATTTTAACTAGATATGATTTTAACTAGGTCGGAGAATAATTAACTTAACAATATTATTTTAAATTATTTAACGGCTGAGATCGAAATTATAATTTAACGGTTCAGATGAAATATCTATCTAACGGCTGAGATCGAAATTATAATTTAACGGTTCAGATGAAATATCCATTTACACGTTTTCTTTTATATAATAAGAAGATATATATCTTAACATTAACATTATATTAATATATTACCATTTTAGTGAACGTACGACTAAATATTACCATCAC
>CM071719.1:11663953-11679494 GCA_036630335.1 Physaria fendleri | reverse complement strand
GACTATCTACAAATAGATGATGTAAACCAAAGAAAAAAAAACAGGGCAAATTATATGAAACCCATTGTTATTTTGTTAATTAAATCCATCTTTGTTTACATTTTTTTTTTTCCTTGATATCTGAGTAACACAGTATTTAATTTCTGATAGTCTTTGAGAACATTTTCAGACAAATGTTGATTATTAACTTACAAGTCATAAGGTAAATAATGCATATCCATCACTCATGTGTATCCTTAAACTAACATTAGTGTGTATTTAATGGTCAGGTAAATAATGCATATCCATCACTCATGTGTATCCTTAAACTAACATTAGTGTGTATTTAATGGTCAAACGAGGATCATTCACACAGACTATATACAACATGCTCAAATCAATTACACAAGGCTAATGAGCCGCCCTAAGTAAGCAACTAAATTTATAATAGTTTTAAAGGATTTTAAGCGAATATAATCATTAATATGAGAATTCGTATGGTAACTTTGATCTTTGGGATTTTGAGAATTCTCCTCTTTGTCTATGTTTGAAATCAATCCAATAATTAATGATCATATATATATATATATATATTTTAGGTCCAAAGTGGTTCACGTTTGTTGAAGTCAACCTTTCTTTATTTTATAGTTACTAACTTACATGTTCAAGATTCAGAACGGTTCATAGTCTAAGTTTACGTTCATCAACTTTGGTATAACATACTTGGGGCTGTCAAAAAGTTTTACTCATCAGCAATCACAGTAAAAAAAACCATAAGGATGATAGACAAAAACACGTGGCGGATAGAAAAGCGATATTCAGAGTTGAAACATCTGGCGCGTACTAGTCAACGTAATGCGCGTGAAGTATCCGAGTACGACATTTGGAGGTCTTCTTTTCTCGTTTCTGATTTCATTGATTTTGAATCGGACGGTGAGAGAATCGAGATCTTGATCGCATAGATTTAGTAATGGTGAAAGAGACGGAGGAATCGGACGGTGAGAGAATCGAGATCTTGATCGCATAGATTTAGTAATGGTGAAAGAGACGGAGTTTTACGATGTACTCGGCGTTAGCCCCACGGCTACGGAGGCCGAGATTAAGAAAGCTTATTATATCAAGGTTTCAATTCGAATCGCTGGGGTTTTTTTTCTAAGTTTTGTAATATTCGTGAGTTCTTAGCTGAGTTCGAATTTGGAGTGTCTATTTTAGGTAACCCACGAGATTTGATCAGTTTCTTTAAGTAGTGATTTTACGGATTTGTAGTTTTCAAGTTTGTCAATCATTTAATCTGATGGAAAGTTCTTAATAAAAATTAGTATTTCTGGAGTTTGTAATATACTAAAGAGTTGGGTTGAATCGATTTAGACATTAAGAAGTGGTGCTGATTGTTGGCTTGTTTTGTTTTCTACAGGCACGCAAAGTACATCCAGATAAAAACCCTAATGATCCTCAGGCTGCTCATAATTTCCAGGCAAGTTCTCTGATTTTGAATGTTGTTATAAAAGAAAGAAGAGCTTAAAACACTTTTGTTTGACTTGGTATCTAGGAAAACTAGTTTGATTATTAGACTTCTTGGCTTACGATGTTTGGAAAAGTATAGTAGTGGTAAAGCTTGCACATTTAATGTAGAGGATGTTGTGTTAATTTTGATGTTTGGAAAAGTATAGTAGTGGTAAAGCTTGCACATTTAATGTAGAGGATGTTGTGTTAATTTTATGGTTAACCATTATCTACTGTGCATGAGCACCTGGTTCTTCTACAAGATGCATGAGCGCGTCTGAAGCAAATAGATTTTTTGCACATTGGGAGATACATCAATCAGGCTCTGAGGAGAGTAGCATGTATCAGGGGATCTTTTTCTTCTAGTGAGAAAACATAGGATTTGTAATAGATACCATTGTCAGTGATCATGGAAGGCGGAGTTTGGCTTCTTCAGAGATGAGGGTTTGTTATCCATGTCCCGCAACAAGGAATCCATTGTGTTGACTCCATGCTATGTAGTTGGTTGCTGTCCCGTTTGACATTTTGATATTAAGAATATGGCTGGATCTTTGGGATCAAATATAGACGCAGGTTGTGTGATGGAAGCAGCGGTACTTGAGGTTTCTTTGTTCATGGCTACGGAGAAATAAGAGATAGAACAAAATTTTAGGATTGTTAGATCAGAGTTCTGACACCATATAGAGATTTGATGAAAGGATTGTTGTAGCATACTATTAATATTTAGATATAAGGCAATTCTAAGTTTACAAAAGATAATATAGATCAAAGTATATTTTTCCTTACAGATAATCCGATCCAAGAGATCAGTATAATATGACAATGCTTTCATTATTCTTTGTTTTTCTTATCTACTTTTTTATTTGGTGAGTTCTTTTGGATGAGCTTTTAAAAATGCAAGCTTTTATACAGGTGTTGGGAGAGGCCTACCAAGTATTAAGTGATCCAGGGCAGCGTCAGACCTATGACACATGTGGGAAGTCAGGGATTTCAACGTAAGTGTCTTTTCTTCTTTTTTTCTTGTGATAGTTCAATGGGTGATTCGCCGTAAGTGTCTTTTCTTCTTTTTTTCTTGTGATAGTTCAATGGGTGATTCGCTGCTTGCACCATGTGGAGTTTGGTGACATGGAACTTGATCCTGTTACTAAAAATTTGTCCTTTCCTTAGTTCTTACTTCTGACCTTCACTCTTGCAGTGAGATCATTGATCCCGCGGCAATCTTTGCTATGCTTTTTGGAAGTGAACTTTTTCTCTTGCAGTGAGATCATTGATCCCGCGGCAATCTTTGCTATGCTTTTTGGAAGTGAACTTTTTGAAGAATACATAGGGCAGCTTGCAATGGCATCTATGTCGACTCTTGATATCCCCACTGAAGGGGATCAGATTGATAGTAAAAAGATGATAGAAAAAATGAGGGTAAAGTTATAATTTCATGATTTATCCTGGTTAAGAAAAGAATTGATCACCGTTCCTTTCTGGCATTCTTATGCATAAACCACGAGATAGCTTGTTTAAAATATTATTAACTGTGCTCATACTCTATTGACATGACGAAACATCTGTTCTTAAGAGGCAGTTTGTTTAGATTCTGAGAAGGGATAAACGAAATGTGCTCGACATGTCACGTGGGCATAGCAAGGGAGTACCCAGGTTCTGTCCTTTGATTTTGGTTTCCTAAGTATGTTTGATTGCTTTGGGTTTCAGGCTATTCAGAAAGAAAGAGAAGAAAAACTTGCTCAGATTCTTAAGGACCGCCTCAACCTATATATGGAAAACAAAGATGAATTTATTAGCAATGCTGAAGCGGAAGTAGCAAGACTCTCAAGTGCAGGTAAGATGTTCTGTAGCATAAATTCCCCCGTCCATAATTTATGCTTTCTCTTTCAATCAATCTGTAGTCTAATATCAAACTTATCTTCTTCTCTATCGATAGAAAAAATGAGGGTAAACTTATCATTTCTTGATTTATCCTGGTTAAGAAAAGAATTGATCACCGTTCCTTCCTGGCATTCTTATGCATAAACCACGAGATAGCTTGTTTAAAATTTTATTAACCGTTCTCATACTCTATTGACATGACGAAGCATCTGTTCTTAAGAGGCAGTTTGTTTAGATTCTGAGAAGGGATAAACGAAATGTGCTCGACATGTCACGTGGGCATAGCAAGGGAGTACCCAGGTTCTGTCCTTTGATTTTGGTTTCCTAAGTATGTTTGATTGCTTTGGGTTTCAGGCTATTCAGAAAGAAAGAGAAGAAAAACTTGCTCAGATTCTTAAGGACCGCCTCAACCTATATATGGAAAACAAAGATGAATTTATTAGCAATGCTGAAGCGGAAGTAGCAAGACTCTCAAGTGCAGGTAAGATGTTCTGTAGCATAATCTTCCCCTTCCATAATTTATGCTTTCTCTTTCAATCAATCTGTAGTCTAATATCAAATCCATAATTTATGCTTTCTCTTTCAATCAATCTGTAGTCTAATATCAAACTTATCTTCTTCTCTATCCTCAGAAACATCATGTTCATATCAGGTGCTAGAGCCTACAAGTTATAGCATGGGTTAGATAAGAGGATCACTTAATTCGACTACTGAACCCGAAGAAAACTTTCCTAGCTTTCTAGAACTTGGCCTCTGTTCTTAGGGAGTACATTTAGTAACTTTTGTTTTCCCGTCTTCATAGGTGCATATGCTTTATTCCAGCTGCAAGAGGAAATGAAAAGGCAGCTAAGTGCTGAAGGCAATTATACCGAGAAGGAACTTGAAGAGTACTTCTAGAACTTGGCCTCTGTTCTTAGGGAGTACATTTAGTAACTTTTGTTTTCCCGTCTTCATAGGTGCATATGCTTTATTCCAGCTGCAAGAGGAAATGAAAAGGCAGCTAAGTGCTGAAGGCAATTATACCGAGAAGGAACTTGAAGAGTACATGCAGAACCATAAGAAAGTGATGATTGATTCTCTGTGGAAGCTTAATGTTGCTGATATTGAAAACACTATCTCTCGAGTTTGTGAGCTGGTAGTCTAGCTTTGACTGTTCACTATTCGGCTGATGTAGAATCTTGGTCCAATTTTTTTAACTGTAACCACTTCATGATTATTTTTGTCTTAGGTACTTCAAGATTCCACTGCCAAGAGAGAGGAGCTTCGTGCAAGGGCAAAGGGGTTAAAAACTCTGGGGAAGATATTCCAGGTTGATATTTATTCATTCCCTATAACGCATGTTTATTTGAAATAATATTCTACAATATCGTTCGAGAAATAAGAAGTAAGGACTGGTTAAAAGTGCTGTAACTTTGTGGTCATATAGAAGAACAAGATAGCCAGTGAGAGTGATCCATTAGTAGGAGCCAAACTTCACAAAAAAAACGGAAATGATCAAGACCATGGTAATGCATCCACATCACCAAATTCCGATGAAGCATCTCGCTCTACATATGGACCTCAGGTACATATTTAGCCATTTCAGTTACCACACATTATTTGCATCTTACTAATACTATTCACATAAAACAAAGCCAGAGGAACATGTTCTTGTGTAATATTAATATCTCCCCTTTCATTAAGCATCTTTGAAGACCTTGTGTCACTCATTGTGAGAGAGGACAAGTCCATGTCTGTATATGGTAGAGATGTAGGAAGCTCGTACGGACACCAATGTAAATATGTAATAGCCACTAAAGGACTCGTGAAAATGTAATGTAAACCATATTCTTGTAGGAACCTCAAAGCCCTTATGTGGAAACACCCAAACATTGAAAATGTAATGTAAACCATATTCTTGTAGGAACCTCAAAGCCCTTATGTGGAAACACCCAAACATGGAGAAGAGCATTTGAAGTATAACTTCCCAAGACCTGCACCCCCTCCAGGAGCACAGAGACACTCTTAAACTCTCCAACGATTGATTCAGATGAACAAAATGGTTATTTTCCTTTTGTACTATATAATGTCTTTATGCATATTGATATGTAATTTTTTATTATTGTTGGAAGAAAAAGTTATTTGGGTATTTGAAAAGCACATGAAATCTCATCTTAGACTGTATAATGTTTTTTATTTAATCCATATATATATATATGTGATGTTTGGGGATCATGTGTTGTGATTCCTATTCTCATTAATATACGAAGAGCTCTGTAGAAAGAGACATTTAAATAGCTGTCTTAACAACTTGTGTTTCCTGGAAAAATAATTTTAAAAAATCGGTTACATTTTCATATTTTCTTCTGTTTTCTTGAGGAAATAATTAAAACAGGTTTCAGACATAAGATCTAACTTAGTAGTTCAATAATAATAGTCTATTTAATAACACTGTTAAGCGATATAAGTTTAGTTCTAAACGTTAGTTTTGTGATAATTAAAGGCATAACGTTATGGGAAGTATAGGAAGAAATGACAAGATTGCCCTTAAATGAAACGCATTGTAGCAATTAATCATATGCATAGCAAAAATAACATAAGGTCAACATTGGTAATTGACAAGCGTCAAATATTATTATATTAACAAAAATTTGTAAGTGTTTTTATTTATAAATTAAATCAAAGAAGAAGCTTACTTGTTATAACCAGGACGAGCGAAGAAGATGTCACTGAACAAATAAGGAAGACGATAGAGATACGTTTTTCTGTGTGTTTTAGCTGCGGCTTCCAAGAAGAAGCTGATTCGGGTTTTTCTCTACATTCTGCTTTCCGGATCTGATTGCGGTGGTGGAAAAGATTTCGAATTTTCGATTTTTCGTATCCAAATTATTCGGAAATGGAGAAAGCAGAGAGCGAGAAGAGTCATCATCTGGTTTCGGCTTTAGCTTTGGTTTGATTTTCTGATCTGTATCACTCTTATTTTCACATTTCATTTGATCTGCATGATCATTTAAAATGTGTATTCAATTGTTTGATCTCTTAAATCAAAAATTTTGAGCGATGGATTTGTGAAATTTTTGTATTTGCAGCAACAACTCTAACGGGATTTCACTTTGCTCTGACTGCTCTCGTTGGTATGGTGTCAAATGCGACTGGTTTATCTGCGTCTAAGAATGTTCCTCTTTGGGAGCTTCTTTGGTTCTCACTCGTCGCTAATATCTCAATCGCTGCTATGAATTTTAGTCTCATGTTGAACTCTGTTGGCTTCTACCAGGTAATGAGTTTGGATTCTTTTTCCCCTTTTTCATTCTCAATATCTCAATCCGATAGCTCATCATATGTTTGTTTTCGCTTAGATTTCGAAATTGAGCATGATTCCTGTTGTTTGCGTGATGGAATGGGTTCTACATAGCAAGCATTACTCCAGAGAAGTGAAGGCATCTGTGATGGTTGTGGTTGTAGGAGTTGGAATATGTACTGTGACTGATGTCAAGGTTAATGCCAAAGGTTTTATTTGTGCTTGTACAGCCGTTTTCTCTACATCTCTGCAGCAGATCGTAAGCTTCCATTTTTGTACCCATCATTCAAATTGTTAACCTTTATCATGTTCACTGTTCATTTCTTACTTTGTTGCTTGATCTCTAAATTTCTGCAATCTGATTATATTAAGTCTCAAACTTCTCTGTAATTGGTAATCTGGTAGTGGCTGTGCTTTTAAGTCTTTGAATCATCCTGAATCTATACGTTAAGCGTTTCAGTTGGATCATTAGATAAGTTGTCATGTAGCCTTGAGTATTGTTCATAAGTTGTCAAATATCGATATTGTTAGTTTACGTATAGTTCATTAATTTGAGAGATGAGATGTCTTAGTGTTTAACACTCCTGATGAAAAGTCTTACTTTTGAAAAGAAACCTTTCATGATGATGATTAAAGTGTTTCTGATAAGTTCTCTCTCTGGAAACAGTCTATAGGTTCACTGCAGAAGAAATACTCAATTGGATCTTTTGAGTTGCTGAGCAAGACTGCTCCAATCCAAGCCATTTCACTCCTCATCTTGGGTCCATTTGTTGACTATTTCTTGAGTGGTAGATTCATCTCTACTTACAAGATGACTTATGGTGCCGCAGTAAGTATCCAAAACCCTCCTCTACTGTTTATAAATTCCCTAACTCTTATCTAAAGATTGATAACCATGGCGAAAACACATACAGTTTTGCATTCTTATCTCCTGCGCATTGGCGGTTTTCTGCAACATAAGCCAATATCTCTGCATCGGAAGATTCTCTGCTACTTCCTTCCAAGTTCTTGGTCACATGAAAACAGTCTGTGTCCTAACATTAGGATGGCTTTTCTTTGACTCCGAGATGACATTAGTCTGTGTCCTAACATTAGGATGGCTTTTCTTTGACTCCGAGATGACATTCAAGAACATAGCAGGGATGGTTTTAGCCGTGGTGGGAATGGTGATATATAGTTGGGCTGTCGAGTTAGAGAAACAAAGAAAGCCGAAAGTGACACCGCATGGTAAACACAGTATGACAGAAGATGAGATTAAGCTTCTTAAAGAAGGAATAGAACATATGGATTTGAAAGACATGGAGCTTGGAAATAATAAAGCATAAATATACTTTTTCAAGACACGAGGCTTATGGATTTGAAAGACATGGAGCTTGGAAATAATAAAGCATAAATATACTTTTTCAAGACACGAGGCTGTTTTTTGGTTTCTCATTTCACAAATATGTACTCTTTTTCTTTTTGCCATTTTATGTGTTCTTTGTCTCAAAGAACATTTTTTTTTGCCCTCAATTTGATAAACTCTCCTCTGATAAGCACACTATTTTTTCTATAGATCAAAAGTTTTTTCTGCTTCGTTTGCAAAGAACGAGGGCTTTAACACATTTGGGGATTTTTAAGAAGATTCTTTAATGTGTTAAAATGGCGTGTAGTTCAGCTTTTGTCTGTCTAAATACAAACGACATTGTTTTCAAATATAATCGATTTACATTATAGTAGAATCAGGTCTTCTAGTAGGTTCCTCAATGATTACATAACGGAAACTTGAGTTTTCCGGTGAATATTCAATGTTTTTACTCTTCTTCTTCAAAAGCTTCTGAGCAATTCTCTTCATGGAGTCTGGTAAGCACTTTAAAAACCCGAACCTGAATGAGCAGTAACAGTTAAAAGATTCAAATCCCAGAATATAACAAAGACAACATCCCCAAACAGGTGAGTGAATTCTCTACCGGAGGATCTGTAGAAGCTCCTGATGAAAGAGCAAAATGAGCCAATGCCTCAGGGTATTCAAGGGCGTAAATGTGTTTCACATTACAAGTTTTCGACTTTCTTGATGGTGAAAACAATGTCTGCAGCAACTGTTCACAATAGTAACAGTTACAAGTTAATAAGTTATGAAATGTGGTGAAAGTAAAGGAAAGAACAAAGAACAAAGAGAGTTTGTTGCGTACAGGTGGTGAGAAGTGCGGGCGAATGCCTAAGATTGAGCTCTGGATAATGTAAGGGTTTACTCGACAACCTCCAACATCATAAGCTGCCTGAGGAGACATACATAGAATGGCTTAGGTAACAGCAAAAACATAAATCAATCAGTCTAAGAGATTAAAGATCAAACCTTTTGAACAGAAGTGTTTCTTGCGCGGTTATGAGTTCCATAGGCTAAATAGGCCTTTGCGCGGTTATGAGTTCCATAGGCTAAATAGGCCTGCAACAGAGAGAGAATCAAGAAAAGAACGAAGTTTTAATACAAGAGCCAGAACCAATAAAAGACTAGTACTTGTTTACTTACATGCATTGTGAGGGCATTGTGAATGTTTAACCAAAATGTGAGCTTCTCTTCACGATTCATTCTACTTGGATCAACCTTCTCAAGCTTTTGAACCAGTGATCTATAACCACCATTTGAGTAACATTTCAGATCAGCCTAAGTCGTTCTAATCTCACAATGTCCATAAGCAAATATGTATATGGACCTGAAGTTTTGGAGCATAAACGAGGCATAATTGAAACTACCATCATCCAGGTGAAGTTTCAGAGACTCTATTACTACACCGCATGGCACATTTACCTCTTTTCTTTCCTCGAGACACGGTTTGCAGCTACTGAAAGTGGTTTTTGGAAGAGACGGATGAAGGTGAAGAACAAGAAGCCCGAAGACAAGAATTGGTTCTGGCTTTGGTGGAGAGTGTACAATAAACAGAACATATGCATCTTAAGATATCTTCAGAGAGCCTACTCGGGTTAACAATGTTATCTACGATATGAGATGAACCCAAAAGATCTCTGAGAGTAGTGTGATTGCCAGAAACATATTTAGTCTTCTCCTGAAAAATGCTCAAAACATCACTAAGTCTTGTCAGATTCATCATAAGACTGGTTCTAACAAAGCTAGGGAAAATGCAAATTATGTTACTACTTACCCTTGCAGACAAAGCTTTTAAGCTGGCTTGGAAACTCCGAGGAGGACACGAAGAGGAAGTGATCTATAACCACCATTTGAGTAACATTTCAGATCAGCCTAAGTCGTTCTAATCTCACAATGTCACATAAGCAAATATGTATATGGACCTGAAGTTTTGGAGCATAAACGAGGCATAATTGAAACTACCATCATCCAGGTGAAGTTTCAGAGACTCTATTACTACACCGCATGGCACATTTACCTCTTTTCTTTCCTCGAGACACGGTTTGCAGCTACTGAAAGTGGTTTTGGAAGAGACAGATGAAGGTGAAGAACAAGAAGCCTGAAGACAAGAATTGGTTCTGGCTTTGCTGGAGAGTGTACAATACACAGAACATATGCATCTTACGATATCTTCAGAGAGCCTACTCGGGTTCACAATGCTATCTACGATATGAGAAGAACCCAAAAGATCTCTGAGAGTAGTGTGATTACCAGAAACATATCTAGCCTTCTCCTGAAAAATGCTCAAAAGTCTTGTCAGATTCATCATACGACTGGTTTTAACAAAGCTAAGGTAATGCTAATTATGGTACTACTTACCCTTGCAGACAAAGCTTTTAAGCTGGCTTGGAAACTCCGAGGAGGACACGAAGAGGATACTACTTACCCTTGCAGACAAAGCTTTTAAGCTGGCTTGGAAACTCCGAGGAGGACACGAAGAGGAATGTTCAGACGCCGAAGTTGCTTGATAATGGTAACTGAAAACACTACTAACGTCTGATTGATCAGATTTGGCATAAAACTGATTAGCCACTAAGCTTGTTTCCGTCTGAGGAGAAAAAGAAGAAACTTGTTCATCAAAAGCTGTCCTATAAAGAGAGAGCAGATATTGTTCTGTACGCAGAATTTCAAATTCGAGTGAAGCAATCTCCTTCTTCAAATCTTCTGAAGACTGCAGATAACACAGAACATAAGAGCTACTAAATTACGTTTGCCAAAACAATCTGTGAGGCAATTCAAAGCTATAAAGTTCAAACCTTTGGCATTACGTTGCAATTAGAATCCTGGTAAGTTAATAATCTCTTCTCAATTGATTCATTCTGCCATGATAATGTACAGACAAATGTCACTTTAGAACCCCCAAAAGTTTGGCTTTTTAAAAGAAAAATGAAAATTACCGGTTTATAGGTAGAGAATCTTGAAGGTGATGCAACGAACACCTTCTGCTTCTTCTCCGAGTTTCTGTGACTAAACCCAAATTACAAATTGATTGCAGTTACGACAAAACAAGTCCAAATGCAGAAAGAGGGAGAGAAGGTTATGTTAACCTTGGAAAAGATGAAGAACAATCGTGTGAAGAAGGAGAGGAAGGTGAAGGAGAACAAAGACCCATCATTTTCTCGCACTTTCTTGTCTGTTTGTAAAAATTCATCAGAGAATATTAGTAGGGAGAGGGAATATTAAAAAAATTAAGATATCCCATCAAGTATCTTCCTTCCTTTTAGACGAGCATATCTCGAAAAGCTCCAGTCTTTTTTGGCTTTTAGTTATATGCTTACTGACTAACAAATTTTGTTTACAACAACAAAAGAAAGTTTAAAAGAAAAATGAAAATTACCGGTTTATAGGTAGAGAATCTTGAAGGTGATGCAACGAACACCTTCTGCTTCTTCTCCGAGTTTCTGTGACTAAACCCAAATTACAAATTGATTGCAGTTACGACAAAACAAGTCCAAATGCAGAAAGAGGGAGAGAAGGTTATGTTAACCTTGGAAAAGATGAAGAACAATCGTGTGAAGAAGGAGAGGAAGGTGAAGGAGAACAAAGACCCATCATTTTCTCGCACTTTCTTGTCTGTTTGTAAAAATTCATCAGAGAATATTAGTAGGGAGAGGGAATATTAAAAAAATTAAGATATCCCATCAAGTATCTTCCTTCCTTTTAGACGAGCATATCTCGAAAAGCTCCAGTCTTTTTTGGCTTTTAGTTATATGCTTACTGACTAACAAATTTTGTTTACAACAACAAAAGAAAGTTTTTTTTTTTTTTTTCTCATACCTTTCCGGGAAAATGAGTGAGAAAAATCAGGAAAGTGAAGCCGACATTTTACCCGGGAGTTCAGACGATCTGAAGACTGCAGATAACACAGAACATAAGAGCTACTAAATTACGTTTGCCAAAACAATCTGTGAGAAATTCAAAGCTATAAAGTTCAAACCTTTGGCATTACGTTGCAATTAGAATCCTGATAAGTTAATAATCTCTTCTCAATTGATTCATTCTGCCATGATAATGTACAGACAAATGTCACTTTAATTCCGGGAAAATGAGTGAGAAAAATCAGGAAAGTGAAGCCGACATTTTACCCGGGAGTTCAGACGAAAGAGTATCCCGAGTTATTATTATTCTTAAATTTCAATAAAAAAATCGAGATTTAAATAGCATTTATTAAATATCTTCTGTAATAACGTTTTGTAATTATCACAAGTATTAAAATGTTAATAATCAATCCATAGTACACTCGTAACACTCACTTGTTCAATGCTCTTAAACTCAACTACCCTAAACTAATGTAATCAAGAATTATACATGAAATGCATCAATTATTTTTTAGAAACATAAAGATTTTGTTTATTGAGTTCAATAGAATCATAAAATGATAAAATGGTCTTGAAGAAATAAAATAAGAGTATGACAAAACAAGATAAGTAATAAATGCAGTCGATCTCAAAACAACTAAGGAAGTGGGGACAATTTAACAGGATCCATTAAAGAGTTGACAATGGTACATTAATTAGTAAGATATATTTTGTGCTCACATTAATGAGAAAAATCTACGGTCTTCTTTCTTTAACCATTCCAAATTTCCAAATCCATTTAGACTAATACAAATGTAACTCTCAGACTGAAAAAATGTCCAAAAAATAGAATAAAGAGTATAATACTCAAATGTATTCTTATAAATTTAAGGGCCAATGTACAACTGTACATTACTAGTATATTTTACTTATAAATTTAAGGGCCAATGTACAACTGTACATTACTAGTATATTTTAAATATGTTATTACAAAGAAAAAATCGTACAGTAAAATGGAATATGAAAACAGGTGAAAGTGTGGAACTAGCGTCACTGTTGGTCGTTTGTATAAGAAGAAATAAATGAATAAAAATGGATAGGTGAGAATGAGGCGAAATGTGATAACGTCTCAATAAATTTCCAAATCAGAGTTTCGTTTTCTACCAATAAATGCCTTCCGTTTTAGCACCAATATGAACAAAATATTATCTTTTCCACTAAATTTAAGAGGTGCACATCAGCACATTCCTATGCAATTTCAGCAAATTTTGTTATCATATACAGTTTTGAGTATAAAAACTTGAAGATGATCTTGCTAAGGTAAATTTTGGGATCGTAAAAGGAAAAATAGCTAAAAGTTTTTTCTTTTAACCCCTTTTGTAATCATTAGTTAACAATTATTGCATTTTCTTAAGTTAAAAGTAGTAGTACTTTCATTCAAAAAAAAGAAAAAAAAAAAGTAGTAGTATGAATCAACGTGTAAGACATAACGAAAAACGAAATCATTACTTGTAAAAGGCGTAAACAAATAGTCAAAATAGTAATTGGAATACTTCTTTTGTTTCTTTATTTTTAAGTTTCAAAAAAAAAAAAAAAAAAAATTCAAAAAAAAAAAAAAAAAAAAAATTCAAGAAAACCTTTGTTTTGGGCTCAAAATGCTTATGGGCTTTCTCTCGATTTCATACCTTTAATTGTTTGTTTGAAACTAGTAATAATTTAGCGGTGGCAAATATGACAAACGAAAAGGAAAATGGTTAGGTATGATGGACCGACCATAAATGTGCCTTTCTCCATCACCATTTAAGAATTTAGATTCTTCTTATTCGTATCTTTATCAATCATCATATCAAAATTTGATATTATAACAAAATTAAATCTTATCAATATCGTTTTGTTATCGTTTTCGAATAAAATAACGAATATTGCGATAATTACGTCCACACAATAATTGCCAACTTGATCTTCAACCTATATACAATTTTAAGCTGTGTAACAATTAGGGAAAACGATGTATTTAGCCTGAAATTATCGACATCATGTCATATAGTCTTGAATTTTTGTTATTTTGTAATTAGTCTTCACGGGAAGTTTGACGTTCCAATTGATCCTAAATTAAAAGTAGGACATCAATTTCATCATGATTCAAAACTTAATATGACAATTTCGTCCCGTATTGGTTGATCGAAAACCGAACAAAACTAAATCTGAGGATCAAATTACTGTCAAAATTTTCAATTGGCGTGAATGTGCAATATATCAAAGATTCAGGACTATATGGCGTGATGTCGATAGTTTCAAGACTAAATACATCGTTTTCCCACACATAACTATAGTAAATGAATGATTTAAGATTTGAAGTAATACAAATGTAATTAGAAAATCGATATATATATATGTATCATGTTTGTGTATGTAACATTCATATATATTATCTGCTAATTAGATTGTGTGGCTAAATTAAATTTAAAGATTTACGAGCATGGACGATCTGAAATAATTTGAGTCTCCTTAAATTTATATAAATCTTAACTTAAGATCCCATCTGACGAAAAGTCCCATCTGACGAAAAGATGAGCAAATCACTTACAAGTTTAGTTGTTCATAACAATACTGACGTTTAAACAACTACGAAGATAGAACCGTGGAGGGGATGAAAATGCACGTGAAAACCAGTCTAAAGGAGATGGGTGTGGAGCCAACCATGTCTCTATGTTAGGGTTGATATTCTACCCTCGTGTGCATCACCCATTCCTCTCTTTTTATTTAATATAAAATTCTGTTTAAATATTAACAAAAAAAGTGAAATGTACAGATTTTGAGAATCTATAATGGAGAACAAGAAAAATCAAACGACAGTACTATTTTACATAAAATGGGGACAAAGGAACACATCAATAAGATTATAAGAGACTCACATACCTTGCTGGATATCACGATTTTGCATGCTTCTGTCATTTTCTACGACGTGGCCTTCTTTCTTTTTTAATCAATAAATAATTGATAAATCAAAGAAGTTGTCTCTATAATTTTTATTCTTTTAAGAAGTAGTATTGATTTGGGGTTTTTTGCTAGGATAATAATTCCATAATTGGACACTGGTTGTTATTTTTTGTTGTAAGGTGGTTAATTTATTAAAAAATCAAAAGTCGCTATTAGGACGGAGGAGTGTAGTAAAAAAAAATCAAAAAAATCAAAAGTCGCTATTAGGACGGAGGAGTGTAGTAAAAGAAGAATCACGGTCAATGAAACCAAACCATACGTCTAGTGTCTATGCCGGGGTGATCTGTAAATCTGAACGATATGATCCCTAGTTTCTGGTGAACACCCATTTTTATTTTTGGCCTTAACAACAACGCAGTATTGAATCGAAGTAGTGCGTGCGTGTATATTATAAGGGGTTGATTATTCCAATAAAATCTTCTATTATTATTGTAACCAAATTATTAATTAAATAATAAAGGGAATGAGTCCAGTGACAGGGAAATGAAACTCGGATTAATTTATACGCCGACCAAAAACATGACACCACCACTACATAAACAATACTGGCTAATTAACTTATGTGAGGCATCTCCAATACTGGCTAATAAACGAACATGAACAAGAATCTTATTAAGTATTAGTATAAAGTATAAACTGTAGGAACAATAAAATCGAATTTTGGAAATCAATAAAAAATCCTTGTAAATCGATATATAAATA
>CM071719.1:11620245-11663943 GCA_036630335.1 Physaria fendleri | reverse complement strand
TTAAAAATGTTAAGTATCTTAACATGTATTATTGTAGTTGCCTATAAATTGAATAGATTTTATTCTCCTCAATTTATCTTGAAAACCAGATTGTAATGTTACACGTATGTATACAGAAGCAGATATCAGCTATAGTCTAGAATGAGTAGCAGACTAACTAGGTTTATAACGGATAGAGGAATAGCTATGGTCTAGAACGAGTAGCAGACTAACTAGGTTTATAACGGATAGAGGAATAACTATAGTCTAGAACGAGTAGAAGACTAACTAGGTTTATAACAGATATTGTTTCTATAGAGTAGGGTATAGATCGTCATTAACAAAGGAGTAGAGTTAAACAAATATTGTATTGAAACTCCTGAAAACTCCAGGACATAGTCTCCTTAAGGAGAATCACTTTTTGGATGATGATTAGTTAAATATTTTACTTTTTTTCAGTAATTTGAATTCAATCATTTTTTGGATGTGATTAGTTAATTATTTTATTTTTTGTATTAATTGGAAGTTACAAAGATTAAATAAATACTTAATTGGAAGTTACAAAGATTAAATAAATACAATAACCTTAATCATGAGTTTAACGGTTTTAATAGATTGTAAATTACAGATATTGAAATATGTAATAAATTTTATAAGAAATTTTAAAATATTTGAAATATTAATATTTTTAATTAAACAAAAGAATTATTTTTATTGTTTTAGTTAATTAAAAATATTTGAAATATTAATATTTTTAATTAAACAAAAGAATTATTTTTATTGTTTTAGTTAATTAATTAAACCCGTGTATGCACGGGTCTATTAACACTAGTATATAATAATATTAACATTTTTTAATTATAAATTTAATAATTTTTTTTTCAAATGAAATTAAATAATTTATTTGATTCTTTTAATTGGAAATTTAAAATTTTTTAAACATTAAATTAACTAAAAATAAAAAAAAATCTATAGATAAAACTTTAATAGAATATTTCTATTATTTTAATTTTTTGTATTTTATTAATTTTAAATACCACAATTACTATATTTAGAGATTAGAAATCAATGGTTAGATTTAATTATACTGACACGTTTCAAGATCTTATATTGTATCCACTTGACATGTGGCGAGCTTACGTTAAACGCGTTCTCTTTTATATAATAAGATTGTGGTTGCTTTGGATGAGAATTGTAAGGAACTGAATATATTCTCTCGTGACTATGTGATTTTGGAGGTAAAGGTGTTGAACCTATGCTAAATCCTTGTTTGAAACTCAAGGAATTACTTGATACTGCATATATCAATCATCAATGTTTGCAACAAGTTTTGACGATAAATAGGTTGAATGAGAATACTAAAACTGTTGATGATTTCAGTATGAGTTGATTGTGGTTGATTGTGGTTGCTTTGGATGAGAATTGTAAGGAACTGAATATATTCTCTCGTGACTATGTGATTTTGGAGGTAAAGGTGTTGAACCTATGCTAAATCCTTGTTTGAAACTCAAGGAATTACTTGATACTGCATATATCAATCATCAATGTTTGCAACAAGTTTTGACGATAAATAGGTTGAATGAGAATACTAAAACTGTTGATGATTTCAGTATGAGTTGTGTGGTTTTTCAGTGCTAGATCTTCCTCCTCTCTTGCGATTAGGATCATTTGGTTAGATTTTGCTGAAAGTTGGTGTGGTGTTGTTCATGACCTGACTGTTGTTTCAGAAAGTGTTAGATTTTGCTGAAAGTTGGTGTGGTGTTGTTCATGACCTGACTGTTGTTTCAGAAAGTATTTTTTAAGGCATCAAATTATGTTTAGAGAGGGGGAGAATTATACGCTCATGGTGACTACTGTTGCTTATACCTCTGTGAAGATAATTGCTATGGATTTCTACAATTGGGGTTGCTAGAACATGACACTTATGTCAAGATGATGATGAATCTAGAGGACTACATGTGATGGTTCCTTGACTGATTTCATTTCATCGTACGATGAAGTTTTCTCTATTGCTATCAATCGATTTGAGAATTTTGCTTCACCTTTATGCTTTGAGTGACGAGAAACGTTATGGAAGGCCTATGGCTTCTCATCGTTGATCACTTTGAATGGGTTAGATTACCGAATCAAAATTTGTATCACGATTGCTCCGTCAAGTATTCCAAGGGAAGCGTTATTTCTCATTTGTTCTGCCATTTGATCCAAGGCAAGGAAAGGAGAGGATTGTGTCTAGTTTTGGATAGTTCATACTTGATCTATTCCCCTGCTCATTACCACGATCATTCGAAAACATTGGTACTTAAGTTTTTCATGTTCAAGATGAAAGGACTTTCTACAATTGGGGTTGCTAGAACATGACACTTATGTGAAGATGATGATGAATCTGGAGGACTACGTGTGATGGTTCCTTGACTGATTTCATTTCATCTATCTTGAGGGGGACTATTAGAGATGATGATAATATCTAGATATTTTAGTTTGTTATGCAAGTTGTGATTTGTTTTTCCTATATAAACTCATGTAAACTTCATTTTGGATTAAGGAGAAAATCTCAGTTTACTAAAAATTTGTCGATTGCTATCAATCGATTTGAGAGTTTTGCTTCACCTTTTGCTTCGATTGGCGAGAGATTTTATGGAAGACATATGTCTTCTTATTGTTGATCACTTTGAATGGGTTAGATTACCGGATCAGAGTTTTGTATCACGGTTGCTCCGTCTAGTATTGCAAGGGAAGCTTTGATATCTCTTTTGCTCCACCATAGATCCAAGGCAAGGAAAGGAGAGGATTTTGTCTAGCTTTGGATGGTTCATACTTGATCTATTTTGCTGCTTGTTACCACAACCATTTGAAGATATTGCCACTTGAGTTTTTCATGTTCAAGATGAAAGGACTTTCATCTTGAGGGGGACTATTAGAGATGATGATAATATCTAGATATTTTAGTTTGTTATGCAAGTTGTGATTTGTTTTTCCTATATAAACTCATGTAAACTTCATTTTGGATTAAGGAGAAAATCTCAGTTTACTAAAAAATTGTGAATAATTTTGTCTTTAATTTGTGTTATTTTTGTCCTGAATATATAATTGATAAAAGTGTTTATTTTGAGAAATACAACTTTTTTTTTAGTGGTTGTGAGAAATATTATTTTGTTTTCGAGACCGTTGACCGTGTGTAAAGACCATTTTGTCTTTTTGATCAACGATTATCTCTCTGGTAAATGCTCTGTTTACCATGTTTACAGATATGTTTTTGGTAAATCGTATTCGGTTAACGATTTCAGGGTTTTTTTTGGTAATTTCGTCTCGGTAAACGACAAAAAATGGTATATGTTTTTTTTGGTAATTTCGTCTCGGTAAACGACAAAAAATGGTATATATTAGATACACCCGAATCAACAGTGCTATTTTTCATAAGATTTGAAGAAAGAATTGGTATTTCTCATAATTGATTCTTGATAAAATTACATAGAAAATTGAAAAAAAAAAGTCATTAATATGAAACAAATAAAAAAACTTCTAAAAATGTAGTACTAATATATAAACCATTGTCAAGTATTTAGTCAATAGGGTATAATACGTGTATTTAGTCCCAAAACATTTTAGTTATATGTGTATAATTTATTAGCTCGTAGTGCACACAATTTGGTTTGATTGTTATGTTCTTCTTCATGATAATTAATTCCTATATAAAATCATACAGCTCGCATGAAACAACGTGAATCGTGAAAACAATATTCAATGAACGATTCCGAATCTAAGCTTCTATTTAGATACGTACGTTTCCTCGATCAGATCAATGTTGAGTACTATAAAGTAGTACATAATTTAGAATATTCTCCTAATTAACCATTTAATTACTAGTAATTCGATTCAATTAAATCTTTATCACAAGGTCTTCTTCAATAAGACCTCTCTATTTTAGCTCCTCTTTTTTTTATTCATGGATCATCATCATATATATCTTTGTGAAAATTCAAAGACCCAAGAGCACATAGTAGAGAATAGTTACTGGTAATGATACTATCATACCAAATATAACCCTGAAACAACAAAAACAACATGAACATCACATTAAACCTAGCTCCACAGTTTATAACATTCAAAAACTTAAGAACCAAACACAAGAAAACTCACAATGTACTGAGTAAGTCTGGATGTAAATTGTACTCTCTCGCAAATACAAATGGTACTATCCCTTGTGGTAGAGCCGCCTACAAAATTAAAGAGACATTTTAATAGCCATGGATACTAATGTATTTGTTCAAATATTAACTTCTTTTTGTATGTAACCAATATTTTACCTGTACAATGGCAGCATGTAACTTAGAACCTCTCAATCCGACAATAAGAGAAGAAGCAGCCATGAAAATAGGACCTGATATAAACCTGATCATCATCCCTATTGTCGCTTTCTTTGTCCCACATGCTATTATCTTTGGTTGTAACGCCATGAACAGTCCTGTAATTTTCAATTAAAATTTGCTCAACATTTTTTAATTATATTATAGGTTTTTTTAAATGTTTGATAAAGACATGATTATATATACCTAAACTAAACATAGCCATCCCAAGACCTGCATCTGAAATAATCTTTATAGAGAATGCTACTATACTTGGCATCTCTATATTCCATCTGCTCATTATTTATACAAAAAATACAACAAAATTTCAACTCAATAATTGTTGGTAAGAACTTTTAATAGATAATAGCTATGTGATTGTTTACTCACTTGAAGGATATAAGTGACCAGATAAGACCTAGTAGACTTGAATAAGTATTAGGGTTTCTTGAAAGTTTGCGTCCCACGACTGTTAATATAAGTCCAACCATTACAGAAGCACTTGGCATTTCTTGTCCCACCGGATTTGACTCTTTTCCGGTGGCTACTTCCTCCATGGAACCAGCACCACCGGTCTGTGGGTCAGCTTTAAGTGCATCTCTGAAGCTAATCTCCTTCTCCGGCACTGATTAGACACGTCAGACTAATTTTAGGACAAAACTAATTATAAGTCTTCTTGTTAATGATGTTTGTTGAATTTAGTAGTAATATGAAAAAAGAATTATAAAAATCATGCGTCGGTTTTAGCTTATGATTACACACGTGCTTGAAGAAAATGATGGCATTGAGACAATATGAATCGTGGGATATAAAAAGTCAATATTTTGTTGACCTTTTTGGTGATCTTATTTGATTATAGTAAGGTTTGATGGGTCCTCTTTGTTTACATGCTTCATCATGTTGTTCTAATAAAATCTTGGGATTTAGTGAAATGAATAATGAATGTAACACAATTCAAAAGAAATATAATAGGGTGATCACAATTCACATTAATATTTTTTTAAAAAATTAATGTGAAGTTAAATTAATTTCTAATCATAACTAGTCTATAAAAGTATGCATAGAAAATATAATATCAATAAAACAATTGGGATTAGTGATTTTGTGAAATTAATGTTAAGTTAAATTGGAATATCTAATTATAATTAGTATATTCCTAAGGATTTGGAAAATAAATTCTTAAAGCTAATTTTATATCTTCAAAAGCTGCATTTTATTATTATGTAGTTTCTCAATGTTTTTCTATTCATCAAAATATTTTAAAAGAAATATTACATAAATATAATAAAACGAAAATGACACATCTTTGTGAGAAAACGTACCATTGATATCTTTAGCTACATGTCTTTGGCCAGACTCCCACATCATCTTAGGCGAAGGTTGCCGGAATATTCTCCCGGCGACAGGAGATTTCATCCAAACCGGCGTACTATTTCCATTAACATCAAGCTCGTTAAAGTTAGAGCCACGTGGTGTTGGCTGTAACGAGTAAGCATCAGAAGAAGCATAACCAGAGAGTCTCCTAGGACTTGCACCATATCCAGGTCGGGTAAACCCGAACCCGCCAAGGTCTCCGTTACAAAACATGATCTCGTTATTACCGTTATAAAACTGAAGCGTACCTGTTAGGAGAATTAGAAATGAATCAGAAGAATAAACGGTGAATATGATTATCCAAATATCGAAATAAAGAATAATCTAAAAGATTACGAAAAATATTTCATTTACCATTTCCTCCTCCGCCGTGGAAAAACCGGCTAGTAGGAGTATTAACGGAGAAAATCTCGGCGTTAGAAAGATTAGAAGCTCGAGGGGTTAAACATACTGATGAGGACATAACAGAATCCGGGACCGATGATATGGACCGTCGGATCCTTAGCTTGATCCGACCATTGACATCGGTTTCAGTTTCTGTACGGAGCGGGTCCATACCGTCCAAGGAAATGACATCATCGTCGACTTGAATTTTGGCTATTGACCCGGCTGTTTGACCCGGAAACTCAGCTCGGATAAGTAACCTCGCCGCACGGAGTTCAAAGAGGAAGAGTAGTAGAGTATACCTACACATTTATACACATTTTAGTATCATAGGTTATCAAAACATATATTCTTATACATAATTCATCAACTAATTAAAAAACTATATTATTTAGTATATACCTACACATATATCACATTTAGTAATTTTCTATAAGATAAATATTTTCATATTCATAAAATAAAATAAAAATAACTATAATATTTTTGGATATCAGATATTTCTGACTTTTTGGTGTAATTCAGGTTTTTTTTTTGGATTTTAAAGTTTGGTTTCGGGTTTTTCAAATTATTTTGGGTTTTAGTTTATTTTTGGAGTATTTAAAAATTCGTAAAGCCGATATAAACTGGAAAACCGAATCAAACTCAACCCGATTATGTTGAATATCCATCGGATATATTTTACATATACCCGAAACCTGAAAACTCGATCCAAAACCTGATATTTATACCCCTCATAGGTTATATTAAACATGCACAAGATTAGTCTACCAATAAATGGGTTTACTAATAAACAAATACTCCATAAATAATGAATAAAAACATGAAAACGTACCAAATGATGCATTGAAGAACAACGAGTTGAACCATAAGATTCTGAGTATAATCACCATACATAGCTTGAAGCAAAGGTATACCCATAACAAGAGTATTAGGCAAAGTACTAATCGAGAAGAGAGTAATTTGAAGCAAAGGTATACCCATAACAAGAGTATTAGGCAAAGTACTAATCGAGAAGAGAGTAATGAGCCAATCAAGACCACCTGATTTAAAGAGACAAGCCCATAAAGAAAGCAAAACAAAGACCAAGATTTTGGACAAAGTATCAGCTAAGATGAACATAGTGTCCATTTTGTAAGGGTTGTTTTGTGAAATGAAGTGAAAAGAGAGAATAGGTACTGCAAAGACTGAGACAAAACGGTTTATTCCAGAACATTGAGTTGGTGTGAAGATTTTCCACCATTTTACTGAGCCGTAAGCTACGAACATGGCGAAGTAAAGTGGTGCCATTGCACACATCACTGTATAGAATTCGTGACCTGTTATCATCTTTTTGGCTTGTCTCTTGTTCTTCTTGTGTAGGTTAAGTTATGTGACAATGTGTAAGTTTGGTTATATAGAGATTTGTTGACGAGATTACCCCTTTGTTAGTTTTATATTTGCGTTGGAGAGGAAGCAGCTAGTGGTTATCATATGTAGTGATTAGGTGATTTCGATTATTTAAATTATTATAAATAAATACTAAAAATATTTCATAATAATATTAAAAGGTTATATAGATTATTATCAGCAATAAAAATATATCGACTCATCAAAAAATTTAAATTAATTAATTATGAAATTTGTTACTTTTTGTTTTGTCAACTTCACAATTAATAATTTAAATTAATGAAAAAAAACTTGATTACTTTTTGCATTACAGTTTCAACCAATTTGAATTAATTTGCAGCAAACTCGACATCATAATTAACTTTAAAACATTTGTCTATCCAAAAAATCTCACATTTTGTGATTTGTTAAAACATGCTTATCATGAGATTCATCATCTAAAGATAGATATATAA
Source organism: Physaria fendleri (assembly GCA_036630335.1). NCBI lineage: Eukaryota > Viridiplantae > Streptophyta > Magnoliopsida > Brassicales > Brassicaceae > Physaria > Physaria fendleri. The sequence continues at coordinate 11,656,019 of CM071719.1, read as the reverse complement.
ATAATTAAGAAAAAATATAGTCATTTTACTCATTTTACATCTGAAAGTAGAAAAATATTTGGAACTTATAATTAACCATATAAACATAAAGATCTTCTTGTACTAATTACCACAACATATGTCAATTTCGATTATAATAAAGGGTCCACAAAGAGACAATTATTATGTATCATTGTGTATATATACACACATAAAGAAAGCGAAAGAGATCCTCATAGAATCTAAGATCAATGATATTAGGACAGTGGGTGAAAGATTTTTACAGTGTTATCACTTTTGCTTTTTAGCTTAAAAGTCTTTAGCCTTTAGCCTTTTGTCATTTACAAGAACTAAGTCATACATAACACATTATTTTGTCAGCGAAAGTCTACAAAAAAAAAGTTTGGATTATTGATTCCGTCCTATAACTTAACCTAAACATTAACTAATCCTAGTGTCTAACCTAAATGTAGACAAGAGTTATGTAGGCTATTATATAAAATAAGGTATAATTATGATTATTTTCGACATTAAAGATTATTGTAACCTAACATTGTCTGCATATATAAGTACACACATGAATCTGACAAAGAAAAAATCAGAATAAGCTAAGTCAGTTTCTTGAAACTCGAGTGTAGTTGTCTTTTATATCATTCTAAATTATAACATTTTTATCACCTTATTTTTTATTTTTTTTACGTTAATACCAAAGTATAAACACACACATACGTATGGAAAATAAAACACTGATAAGGTCTTTATAAAATAAAAAAGAACCCAAAAAGCTTGAGGAAAAAGAGAGTGAAAAGATGGTATGATGATGATGAGGAAGAAGAATAAGAAGAAATGCGCATGGGATCAAGTAAAGAGGAAACACATGAATAGAAGTGGGATTATGAGTAGGTTTTAGAAAATCAAATCAATATTTTTTCAAGTGCGGAAAATGATGGTTTCATTCTAAATTTACAAACTCTACTATTCATATTTTATAAAATTTAAAAAAGGAAAAATAAAATGGGAAAGTGAGGAGAGAAAATGGTCTGAGAAAAGGGGGCAAGAACTAAGATATGTCTGGTCTAGTCATTGGAGAGATAGAGAGGTCGAAGTGTGCATGTCTAAGGATAGTGACAGAACACAAAGTGTTTCTATCTTTTTAACTCTTTTCTCTCTTCGCGTGCTATCAATTCACCATTTTTGTTCATTTCTTATTATTGTTTATTTTTGTTTAATTACATCATTTTTTCGTCAACTTTGTTCTGTATTTTTCGTTACAAACATAGTTACATTATTTCGTCTTGTCAATATATGTATACACATTGTGTCCTTTGTTACTGATGCTTTTATTGTTTCATATAATGTATATATACACATGCATATGTAAATATGTACACTATGTTACTATAATACAACCCTTAGTTTTTGTTAAGTTGTTTTGGTTTGGTGTGGTGTTGCTAAAGAATTAGGTTGTAGGTCTTAGTACACGGCGGTTTCTTTTCGACTTCGTGTGAGTAGTAAAAATTTGTCATCTATACGTTTTTTTTGCCGTTGATTCTTGTTATGATCGTTCATTCTTTGGAAGTCATTTCGGACATTCTACCAAAACGATTTTCACCTTTAATTTGCCTTGATTTGCATCATCCTTTGCTCCCGTTGGTTCCCTAACCTTCCTTTCATTTCCGAGAGATTTTGTTTATATCGCGTTCTAATTATTGCCGAGTCCTAGCTTCAGGTAAAGATCAGCATACTTTTAGGATTCCAAAGCTTATATACGTTGTAATATGTAAACTCAACAAAATATTTTTCTAAGAAAATCGTACCTATGTTTTATTAAACTAGAAGACAATACAATACCCAATTAGCCAAATAGCTCTCAGCCTGACTTGGCCCATATTTTTCAAATTGGGCATACTCTCATTTCTCTGCGATCTAATTCAATATGAACCGATTTATTTGCATGTGGTCCTTACGTTACAAAGAGCTAACCATGTTTTAAGGGAGATATATGATCAATCAGCTTAACCTTTAGCCTTAGAAAGATTCTTCCAAATTCATATAACGCACCTCCTCAAAATTTGTTGCCATTTGTTTAAGGTTTATTCTGACATACTTTGATTTTAATAAATATCCTTTTTATTTGTTGCCACATATCACATATGCATCGTTCTTAATTTTTAATACTAACGTCAACAAAATACATATATAAAAAACTTAAGTTATCTTAAAAGTGAGACATAGAATAAGAGAAGATATGTTGTTTCCTTTGTTTGGTCCAAAAATCATCACTGTTGCATTGTTTCTAGTTCTGTTTTATTTTCATGATCAGTTTGGTTATTCAGAGGCACAACTTCAGTTTGGATTTTACTCGGAAACATGTCCATCAGTAGAATCAATCGTCCGTGAAGTTGTTCATCAGGCTGTGAGCAAAGACCCTAGAAAAGCTGCTCTCTTACTCCGTCTTCACTTCCATGATTGCTTCGTTGAGGTAAGAACTAAGTTAATAATCTTCTTCTATACTAGTCGGAAACAAATACCCGCATGCGAACTTTTTCTTTCTATCGAAATTTTTCGTATAAACAAATAAACTATTATATAAAAAATTATATAAAATAGTCTAATTTATTTTCGTTTTAGATTGCGGTCTTGTATATATCAGGACCGATCATGTTCATGACGTGAACTTATTTTTTAGTCTGTAAACTTATTCTGGAACTGCAAGTTATCCCATGACATAACTATGTTTGGTTTTTTCTTGTAGGGTTGTGATGGGTCAATACTAATCAAGCATGATCAGAACAACGATGAAAGCTTTGCTTCAGGTAACGCAGGTGTAGCTGGTTTTGATGTTATAGACGAAGCTAAATCAAAGCTCGAACAATTTTGTCCTGGTGTTGTGTCTTGCGCTGACATAGTTGCTCTTGCTGCTAGAGATGCTATTGTTGAGGTAACACTTAGATAGTTCTTTTATAGAAATTTTGTCTTAATACACAATAAAAGAGTTAATCTATTAGGCAAAAGGACCATCTTACGAGGTTCAAACCGGTCGAAGGGACGGTCGGATTTCAAATATTGATCAAGCTAAGAACTTACCAGATGTTCAAGATTCTATAGACACGTTGAAATCAAAATTTAGAGAAAAAGGACTTTCAGATCAAGATCTTGTTCTTCTTAGTGCTGGTACATTACATACATATCATATATAATTTCTACAACTTTAGTAGATATATAAATACTAATATTTTAATTTTGTTATGAAGGTGCACATACAATTGGTACAACAGCTTGTTTCTTTGTAGTAGCACGTTTAGATGCTCAAGATCCTACAATAGATCCAGAGTTCTTTCAAATCTTGAGATCAAAATGTCCGAAAGACGGAGATGTTAATGTCCGGATTCCTTTAGATTGGGATAAGCAATTTGTGTTTGATGATCACATCTTTCAAAACATCAGAAATGGAAGAGGTGTTATTCTATCAGACTCTGTATTATACCAAGACAATAACATGAAGAGAATCATTGATTCTTATCTTGATGGTAATAAAAGTTTTGCTGAGGATTTTGCTAAAGCTATGGTTAAGATGAGTGGTATTGGAGTTAAGATTGGTGGTGAAGGAGAGATTAGACGTTTATGCAATACTACAAACTAGTTTTAGAGACTTTAATTAGTTTTGGAAGCTTAACACAAAAATAAAATAATTATTTTTTGAAATCTAAAACAAAATAAAATAGTAAATAAAATATTATGTTTTTAGGGGGTTTGAATTTAAATTCTTTTAATCATTTAAAAGAAATTTTGACCACCAAACTAATTTAATATTTTGTTATTAACATATCATATTCCTATCTTAACATATATCTATAGTTGTGAACTAAAAATTTTAAAATATGAATCCCTAATTTTGGAGAATTTAGGTCAATGTTTAGTTGGCCACACTATCGAACCTGACCAAAATTCCAATATTTTTAGAAATATAACGATAATAAAGAAAGGGTTTGTAAAGACGATAATTTGAGAGTGCAATATATATCCAATAATTTTGATCTCAACTGTTATATTATATTTTTTAATTTAAATTATTAAAAACTTTTTTATAAATAAATTTGATAACTAAAGCTGGAGCTGATGTTATAGACAAAGCTGGAGCTGATGTTATAGACAAAGCTGGAGCTGATGCATCTTTTGTGGAGGCACCAAGAGACGACGAAGAGCTAAAGAAAATCGGAATCCATACAAAGGGTTATAGAGTATGTAACATGATTGAAGGAGGAATCACACCGTTACACACACCTGAAGAGCTTAAAGAAATGGGATTTCACTTGATAGTTCATCCACTTACTGCTCTTTATGCATCGGCTAGAGCTTTAGTTGATGTTCTCAAGACTCTTAAAGAAAATGGAAGTACAAGAGATCATTTGCAGAAGATGAAGATGGCTACTTTTGAGGAGTTTAATAGTTTGGTGGATTTAGATTCATGGTTTGAGCTTGAAGCTCGTTACTCAAATCTTAGGAATGCTCTTGGAACAACTACTAAATCATAAAGAAGAGGCTAATACAGAGTTGTTTAAATATTGGGCATGTATCGATACCTAGTTATTAATAAGATTTTGGTGAGTGTAATTTTATTTTAGGAATTTATATTTATTTTTTTGTGATAAATGTTCAATTGAAATTAAATTAAATGTTAAGGATATTTAAATGTTTGTGAAATTAATCGTTAATAATAAATTTAAAATTAAATAAAGAAAAAAAAATTATATTAAAACGGATATAGCTTAATGTTTTTAGTCCACCTTAATTATTTAATATTAAAACCAAGAGGAGAACTAAAGTGAGTAATTTGCAAGTACAAAGATTGGTTGATCCACTTTCAAGATTTCAGTCATCATTATCTCTAACACCTTATTAAAAATTCAGTCTTAGTCTTGTTGTCAGATGTTAAAAAAAGTAAGTAAATGTGTTCAATTATAAAGAATCTTTGGTTAAAAAATAAATATCTTGACAGAAAATGACAACAAAAGAACTGAGTAGTAGTTTTACGTACTTACATAGGCAAAAATTTCAAGATAGATAAAGATTAAACACATTAAGCATTAATTATGCAAGTAACAAAAGACTTATAAACCTACAATCAACTAAAAGAAAAGAACCTTGATAAAGAATGAGGAGTAAAACGAGAGGAATACAAGTAAGAGTTAGGTGTGTTTACTTACTTACTTTGTTTTTATAGGCAAAATCAACAAAAGACATTACCATCACGGCACCTCAATTTGCCTTGTTGTGTAACGTACTGATATGTATATGAGAAGAATATGGGCATAAAACAAAAGTTTGAAAACAAAATCTTCCACTTTAAAAGGAAAGTGTATGAAGAAGAAATTACAACTTTTTTTTTTTTTTTTTCTTTAGTTTTTTTCATTTCAATTACTTTAATTACAACTTTTTTTTTTTTTTTTTCTTTAGTTTTTTTCATTTCAATTACTTTGTATTCTCCTAATTATCTTTCTAACCACTACATGTTATTCTTCTTTACAGGCCAGTGAGTCTTCTTTTATGTTTTCTGTGAAACGGAACAAAGCAAAGATAGAAAAATCCTTTGCTCATAGGATGGAGCAATTTTTTCTTTTTTTTTTTTTTTTTTTTTTTGGGCAATTTTTTCTTTTTTTTTTTTTTTTTTTTTTTGGGCAACAGGATGGAGCAATTTTGTATCTTATTTACCCACAATTTTGTATATTTTCTAATCAATTTTATGTTTTCTATCCACAATTTTTTTATATAAAATATAAATGTTATTAATCATAAGATATATCGATTATAAATTAGTAGAATGGTATATGATTTATCCGATGCCAAAAAAGTAAAAAATATATATATATATATATATATAATATATATATATATATATTAGTAGAATGGTATATGATTTATCCGATGCCAAAAAAGTAAAAAATATATATATATATATATATATAATTACAATTTTTCTTTTGTAATTATAATATAATATATTGCTACAGGTTAAGATATTATAATATGTATATATATTATAATTACAAAAGAAAAATTGTATTTATATATATATGTATATATACACATATTAATAATAGATATAAAATAATTAGTTCACGAATCTATGAATTATGTCGGTAGTCACGAAAAAATTAAGTGGTTCTATAATAAATAAAAAATTAATTAAATTGTTATCATTATTTTTAGTGAACATAGATTCTGAACCCGTAATCCATACATTTATGGCGATACCCAAACTATGTAATAATATTATTTTTTGGACAATAGACCATTCTAGCGTAAATTGAACATGTGAAACAATAAAACTATGTTATAAATCTCATATAATTTTGGGTGAAAAATAAAATAAAGAATCTCAATCGCTAACAAACATACAACACTCGTTAGGACCCTAGCTATATGTCACAATCCATAAGTGCTACATGATATCAACTTCAAGTATCTTTTAATTCGGATAATCGTATGTATCATCCTTCTCTTCCTATAAATTCATCTCCACTCTTCTTCTTAGCTTCGTCACTACATCCCTACAACCACTCTTCTTCTTCTTCCTTCGTCACTAACACTCTTCTTCTTTTTATACGACTTTTCAAAAATGGACGGTCCTATGGGTGAGCTAAATCAACCACAACGACTTCGGAAAATTATATCAGTGGCTTCGATAGCCGCCGGAGTACAGTTCGGGTGGGCTTTACAACTGTCCCTCTTAACCCCTTACGTACAACTACTAGGAATCCCACATAAATGGGCTTCCCTGATTTGGCTCTGCGGTCCAATCTCTGGTATTATCGTACAGCCTCTCGTCGGCTATCATAGTGATAGATGTATCTCACGATTCGGACGTCGTCGCCCGTTCATCGCCGCGGGAGCTGGTTTGGTCATTGTGTCTGTTTTTCTTATTGGTTTTGCGGCCGACATAGGCCACGCACTAGGTGATGAACTTCGCAAGCCGCAGAAACCAAGAGCCATTACTATATTTGTTCTTGGGTTTTGGATACTAGACGTGGCTAATAACACTCTACAAGGACCGTGTCGAGCATTCTTGGCTGATTTATCTGCGGGAAATGCTAAGAAAACCCGTACCGCAAACACATTTTTCTCATTCTTCATGGCGGTAGGGAGCGTTTTGGGTTACGCGGCTGGATTTTACAAAAACATATACGAGATTCTTCCTTTCACACGGACTGATGCATGTGATCTATACTGCGCGAACCTAAAAACATGCTTTCTCTTATCGATAACGCTTCTGCTCGTGGTCACTGTCGTATGTCTCTGCTACGTGAAGGAGAATCCATGGACGCCAGCCGATGGTAATGATGCCTCAAACGTACCCTTTTTCCGAGAAATATTTGGAGCTATAAAAGAACTACAAAGACCGATGTGGATTCTTATGATAGTCACGGCACTAAACTGGATCGCGTGGTTTCCTTTTATTCTCTTTGACACTGATTGGATGGGTCGTGAGGGGCACTAAACTGGATCGCGTGGTTTCCTTTTATTCTCTTTGACACTGATTGGATGGGTCGTGAGGTGTTCGGAGGAAACTCACACGCAACTGCAACACCAGCGACTACGAAGCTTTACAACGACGGAGTCAGATATGGCGCTTTGGGGTTGATGACTAACGCCATTGTTCTTGCTTTCATGTCCCTTGGCGTTGAGTGGGTTGGTCAAAAATTCGGAGGAGCTAAGAGGCTTTGGGGAATAGTTAACTTCCTCCTAGCTATTTGTTTGACCATGACCGTTCCTGTTACAAAACAGGCGGAGAGTTACCGGAGAGATCACGGTGGTGCTAAACCACCGCCTGACAATGTCCTAGCTGGGGTCCTGTTACAAAACAGGCGGAGAGTTACCGGAGAGATCACGGTGGTGCTAAACCACCGCCTGACAATGTCCTAGCTGGGGCTTTAACTATCTTTGCCGTTCTGGGCATTCCCCAAGCTGTAAGTGTTTTTTTGCTGCAGTTATTTTATTATGTCGTGAAGCAAATAATCAAGTAAAATAATGATAGTTTGAAATTTGAACAAATTTTCTAATTTTTGTTTTAAATGCAGATTACGTTCAGTGTCCCTTTTGCATTAGCTTCCATATTTTCATCCAATTCTGGAGCCGGCCAAGGTAAACTATCTTCTTTTGTTTTTGAATAATTCATTAAGACAATTTAAAGTGTCGACTAAAAAAAAAAAAAAAGTAGATTCGTGAATTTTTAATTAACCTTCTTTTGTTTTTGAATAATTCATTAAGACAATTTAAAGTGTCGACTAAAAAAAAAAAAAAAGTAGATTCGTGAATTTTTAATTAACCTAACTGAGATGATTCTGTAAGTAACAAATATTACTCCTAATTCTTTCAACAGGACTTTCATTAAGTGTTCTGAATTTGGCGATTGTCATCCCACAGGTAATAACAGATAAATTTTTTATAACAAACATATCATTAGAAGAAAAATGTTAATTAACTTTGATTTGATTAAAACGTAGATGGTGATATCTGTGGGAAGTGGATCATTTGACCAAATATTCGGTGGCGGTAACACTCCGGTGTTCGTGTTAGGAGCCATTGCGGCTGCGGCCAGTGGCGTTTTGGCATTGACCGTGTTGCCTTCACCACCACCTGATGCTCCTCCGGCGTTCAGAGCTACTACTGTCGGATTTCACTAAATTTTAATACTCTATTTTTTGTGATAAACCAAGTAGTATTGTGCACTATGTTACGGCTAAGTAGTATATTGTGATAAACTCAAAGTAGTATTGTGTTTCTCTAAAAAAACATATTTTATACCTAAACCCACTATGTTTCTTTTCTTTTATGTAAAATTTATATTTTGGAAGTATAATTTACTCATTTGTTACCTCCAATGCTTTTTAATATTATGACTTCGTTGTTTCGGTATTTTACCTTATAATCGACTAAAGAACCATGAAATGTAAGAGTTTGGAATACATATAATTTTCTGTCCTCAAACTGAAATACTAGAGAGGAATAAACTACAGATGTGGCTTTATCTTGACTGGAACATGGACCTTTTGGTGGGCTTTGGACATATTGGCAGCAAGGCCCAGTGCACAATATATCCAAATTTATGGTTTCAGATTTCGGATCGGGTTCGGATAGGTTTTTGGATACATGTAAAACATATCCGAATGGGTGTTTATAATAATCGGATCGGATTCGGCTCGAATCCTTTCGAATTCGGTGAAGTTCGGGTATTTTTAAATATCCCAAAAATAACCCAAATATCCGAAAACTCCAAAAAAAAACAACCCGAAACCTCAAAAAAAAAATACGTGAATATCAACAAAATACCCGAAAATAATCTGAAATCTAAAAACCCAAAATATACGTAAATATAAAAAAAACACCCAAAAATATCCTAAATGCCATATCCTAGAAACACCCGAAATGAATGATTACATCTCCATCAGGTAGCTAGAAACATTGTCGACTTGTTACTTTAAGATTTTTTTTTTTACTCCCTCTGTTTCAATTTATACGGGGTTTAAGGAAAAATGACGGTTTTTATCATTAAATGCTAATTGTCTGTTTTAACTAGTTGTCATCCAATGAAAAAGTAATATTACAGTGATCATTAATTAAAAACTTACCTTAAAACTCTAAAACCCCTTATATTTTGAAACAAATTTAAAAACACCCCTTATATTTTGAAACAAATTTAAAAACCTAAAACCCCTTATATTCTGAAACGGAGGGAGTAGTGTTTTATTATAATATTTTAAATAACTAATCCTAAACTCACTGATTTCAAAAGACTCATTTCGGAGAATCAAAGTCTTTAAATTTATTCAATAAGATGCCTTACATGAACAAAATATCAGAGCAACAACAATATAATAGATAATCTGATGTCAACTTCATTTGGATTAATTAAAGAGAGTTCCACTTATATTCCAGTTATATGCTAATTTGGGTATTTCAGGACCATGAGTGAAGTAAATCCCATCTTCTCTAGCATCCCAATAATTCTGCTTACCATAATGACGAATTAAACCACCACCATTATATGCCGTAAACACTGCATGAAATTTGTAATTAGGTCCCTGCCATAAGTCACAAAGTATATCAGTAATCGCGATACTCTCATAAAACATATATTCCAAGGTTTGTCCAACACTCAAAAAGTGAATTCCAAAATCGTCTCGGTCCGATATGCAATGAACTTTTAGGATGTTGTTTGGACCAAGTGCGTTCTTGATATGTACACCATCTTTCTTGTGAGGAATACTCAACTCTATGCACAAGACAAAGACAAACAAAACACACCAAATCCGAATCATACTAGAAATTGATCAATCTGTTCTTTTTGATTTTTTCTGAGTGAAGTGTCTGAAACTGTTTGTATTCATTGTAGGGATTGTTACATATATACTGAATCATGTACATACTGAATCATGTAACAATACTACCATAATTAACTGATAATTCTATTAATTATATTAAATGAGCTCTACATGCAAGGATGTTGATATTGATGTCATCATGCAGGTGGCTTAGAAATTAGAAGTGTTGACTCAATTATTTGCGAGTTCCAATATTATTAAATGCTCTTCATGCACAATCCTTTTTATATGTTTCATGCAAATCACTTTGTACTACTTTAAGTTTGAAACACTTTTAAAGATTTTATAATATCCTATATATAATTTTAGTTTATATAGTTGTTATAAAAAAAATATAATAATATTTTTTAATTAATTTGAATATGATTTAGAATTAATTGATTCAGTCTGTTCAAAAATCAAAAATCAATTTATATTTAATAATTCTAAGAATAATAGAATTGTTATCGGTTGATAAAAAATATTATTTTAATTTCTATTTATCATCGACCTAATCATCGTATAGATATTATTTTAAATTTATCAATAAATTTCATTTTTTTTTTTTTTTTATAGATATTATTTTAAATTTATCAATAAATTTCATTTTTTTTTTTTTTTTTTTTTTTTTTTTGAACCGAATCAATAAATTTCATTATGTTATTGAAATTCAAATAACACAAACGTTAAATCAAAATGTGTTGTGTGTGTTTGTGTAGGTCATATGCGTGGCAAACAAGTGATACCAGCTGAAGAACATGCTGCAAAAATAGCTTCTGCACGAGACGCTATAGGAGATTCTGACTTTTTCCTAGTAGCAAGAACAGATGCAAGAGCCACTTCTGCAAAATCAGGACTTGAAGATGCAATTGCTCGTGTTAATCTCTACATGGAAGCTGGAGCTGATGCTTCTTTTGTGGAGGCACCAAGAGACGACGAAGAGCTAAAGAAAATCGGAAAATATACAAAAGGTTATAGAGTATGTAACATGATTGAAGGAGGAATCACACCATTACACACACCTGAAGAGCTTAAAGAAATGGGATTTCACTTGATAGTTCATCCACTTACTGCTCTTTATGCATCGGCTCGAGCTCTTGTTGATGTTCTCAAGACTCTTAAAGAAAATGGAAGTACAAGAGATCATTTGCAGAAGATGGCTACTTTTGAGGCGTTTAATAGTTTGGTGGATTTAGACTCATGGTTTGAGCTTGAAGCTCGTTACTCAAATCTTAGGAATGCTCTTGCATGGTTTGAGCTTGAAGCTCGTTACTCAAATCTTAGGAATGCTCTTGGCACAACTACTACTAAATCATGAAGACGAGGCTAATACAGAGTTGTTTAAATATTGGGCATGTATCGATACCTAGTTATTAATAAGATTTTGGTGAGTGTAATTTTATTTTAGGAATTTATATTTATTTTTTTGTGATAAATGTTCAATTGAAATTAAATTAAATGTTAAGGATATTTAAATGTTTGTGAAATTAATCGTTAATAATAAATTTAAAATTAAATAAAGAAAAAAAAATTATATTAAAACGGATCTAGCTTAATGTTTTTAGTCCACCTTAATTATTTAATATTAAAATCACGAGGAGAACTAAAGTGAGTAATTTGCAAGTACAAAGATTGGTTGATCCACTTTCAAGATTTCAGTCATCATTATCTCTAACACCTTATTAAAAATTCAGTCTTAGTCTTGTTGTCAGATGTTAAAAAAAGTTAAAGTAAATGTGTTCAATTTGCCTTGTTTGTTTCTTAATTAAACAAATTATAGAAACCACTTTTGTAACGTTTTGAATTAATTCCTTCAAGCGTTTGCGATTGTGAGTTATATGTGTCACAATCTGAAGAGACGTTGTGCCGGCTTTAATAGATGAATGCTTATGACCACCAGATTTCTTAGCCAGCTTTATCTCGCAGGTTCAGATATATCTGCACACATTTTGTTGCATCAATCCAAAAACATCATTTTCAGATATATCTGCACACATTTTGTTGCATCAATCCAAAAACATCATTACACATCACACATCCATCAAAGAGATTCACAAGAATAAATAGAACACAAGACAACGCAGAATGATCAAACTGACCTTGAGAAACGATTTAAAATCAATATCACAAATTTGAAGCTGTATATAACATATAAATATCCTAACATTTTGTTGCATCAATCCAAAAACATCATTACACATCACACATCCATCAAAGAGATTCACAAGAATAAATAGAACACAAGACAACGCAGAATGATCAAACTGACCTTGAGAAACGATTTAAAATCAATATCACAAATTTGAAGCTGTATATAACATATAAATATCCTAAGAAGATAAATTTCTAAAAATAAATTTCAATATATGTCTTAAGTTTAAAAAGCGTATACGATTGACGAGACGGTGCAGGTCAGTTGGTACCGCGCCGCACCATTTGACCAAGTGGTCATGGGTTCGAGTCACAGTGAAACAATATAACATTTGCGTTAAAAAAAAAAAAAAGCGTATACGATTATAGTATTAATCAACAATGACGCTTTGGCCGAGTGGTTAAGGCGTGTGCCTGCTAAGGGCCGAGTGGTTAAGGCGTGTGCCTGCTAAGTACATGGGCTCTGCCCGCGAGAGTTCGAATCTCTCACGCGTCGTTTTCTTTTTTTCCGTATTAACATTTTTTGTTCTTTTTCCTTTTTTTTCATTATAAAACCTTAAAGATTAACACTTTCTTTTTCTCCTCCTTATCGAACCCTAAAGATTTATCTTCTTATGTGCCTATGTTGTGAGCTTATTGGACATTTGTATTTTTGAACTGAACAGGATGTAGTACTCTTGGATCTCCTTACAGTTGTGAGGAATCAGGAAGCAGAAGCAGCAAAAGAATTAGTATAAGCAGAAGCAGCAAAAGCAAAAGCTGCAACATACTTGGGGGAATCAGAATCGGATGAATCTTACAGAGAAAAAAAACGGAAGGGTCAACAGTAAATGATCGTTTTGTTACCTTAACTAAGAATCCCCTATAACTAAGATTCTCTTATATCTTAGTTAAGGTAACAAATTCAACAGAAAATATTTAATAATAAAAGCAATGAATATAATTAATGAGTTAAGTAATGTATTCCTAAGATAGAGCCGCTTGTTTCTCCTGAGTTGGTCCTAGTCAAAACGATCATTTACTGTTGACCCTTCCGTTTTTTTTCTTTAACTTAACTTAACACCTACCAAGACTTTATAACTACGAGCTTAGTGTCTAGAGTGTAACTGGTAACTCCCAACAGTTTTGTCGGTTCTAGGATACGTATGCGGCAAAAGAATTAGAAACGTGAAGTATCAAAACACAAAGGTGATATAAATTTGGACGGTTTAAGTAAAGAAAGATGGGGTATAATATATAATTAAATGATGGTTACAAATCGTATTCCTATGTGGTCCGTTTCTTTGATTTTAATTTTGATGGCCACATAATTGGTTAGAGAACTAAAAATGAAAAAGCTCCTCCACCTATTTATTTCATGCATACATTCTTTTGTGCAAATTTCTTGATTATTGTACATGCCTATTATGTTATTCTTTCGGTGTATATATGTACATTTACTCTCATTATTCTTCAATATAATAATAATAAGATTCATTACAACTTGCATAGTATCAAAAACCCTCCATGCCTAAAACCTAAATTCCTCAGTAGCCACTTTCCATGCATGGCTGAGGAAATCAGTGTTTATGAATCTTGGACTCTCTCATTAAAGTAAACATGTCTGAAGTTACAAAACTCAACTCCTCCAACTATCTTATGTGGAGGAGCCTTCATGTCCGAGCCCTCCTTGATGGCTATGATATGATCTCACTGGGTATATTGACCGAACCATTGTAGCACCCATCACCCACTGTCATTCTGAATGGTGTTACATATGCCAACCCAGCTCGTCAAGATCGCTTGATTTACAGCTCCCTTCTTGGTGCCATCTGCCAGATCTTCTCTTATGAGTTTCCTTTCTCTGCAAGTTTGACTCCCCCTTGCTTTCCGGTCCAGCTTCATGTTCCATTCACCTTAACAGATTGAAGGAGGAATCACACCATTACACACACCTGAAGAGCTTAAAGAAATGGGATTTCATTTGATAGTTCATCCACTTACTGCACTTTATGCATCGGCTCGAGCTTTAGTTGATGTTCTCAAGACTCTTAAAGAAAATGGAAGTACAAGAGATCATTTGCAGAAGATGGGAGCTTTAGTTGATGTTCTCAAGACTCTTAAAGAAAATGGAAGTACAAGAGATCATTTGCAGAAGATGAAGATGGCTACTTTTGAGGAGTTTAATAGTTTGGTGGATTTAGATTCATGGTTTGAGCTTGAAGCTAGTTACTCAAATCTTAGGAATGCTCTTGGCACAACTACTAAATCATGAAGAGGCTAATACATAGTTCTTTAAATATTGGGCCTGTAAATAGGCCCAAATGTAAGTTAAGCCCGTTAAAGATTCTCATATAAATTGTTTCGTTAAACCCCACTCTGAATCGAAGTCATCTTCTTCGTTTCTAAACCCTAATTTTTGGGATTCTTGACAGTCCCAAAGTCTGTACACGATGAGTGGAGAAAATGGTTTCTTGGTGAGCTCAGTTACTGAATTAAATCGTAAAGAGAAACAGAAGAAGAAAGGAAAATCTGGAGGATTCGAATCGTTAAATCTCGGTCCTAATGTGTTCAATGCAATCAAGAAGAAAGGTTACAAAGTTCCTACACCAATTCAGAGAAAGACGATGCCGCTTATTCTCTCAGGTGTCGATGTTGTTGCTATGGCTCGAACTGGTTCTGGTAAAACCGCAGCTTTTCTCATTCCTATGCTTGAGAAGCTCAAACAACATGTGCCTCAGGGAGGTGTTAGAGCACTCATATTGTCGCCTACTCGTGATTTAGCTGAGCAGACTCTGAAGTTCGCCAAGGAACTCGGCAAATTTACAGGTTGGGATAAAGTGTTCATTTTTTTTTCTAAATTCAATCTAAAAACTCTTTTTTGGTTGATGAACTGAATTTTTAAAGGTGTTATTTTGTTTTTCAGATCTTCGTGTATCATTACTTGTTGGTGGAGATAGCATGGAAGACCAGTTTGAAGAGTTAACAAAAGGTCCTGATGTGATTATTGCAACTCCTGGGAGATTGATGCATCTTTTGTCTGAGGTAGATGACATGACACTTAGAACTGTTGAGTATGTGGTTTTCGATGAGGCAGATAGTTTGTTTGGTATGGGTTTTGCTGAACAGTTGCATCAGATTCTAGCTCAGCTAAGTGAGAACAGGCAAACTTTGCTTTTTAGTGCTACTTTACCAAGTGCCCTTGCAGAATTTGCGAAGGCTGGTTTGCGTGAGCCTCAGCTTGTTCGTTTAGATGTTGAGAACAAGATAAGCCCGGATTTGAAACTTTCGTTTTTGACCTTAAGACCGGAAGAGAAGTATGCTGCATTGATTTACTTGGTAAGGGAGCATATAAGTTCAGATCAACAGACCTTGATATTTGTTTCCACAAAGCATCATGTGGAATTTGTCAACTCATTGTTTAAGTTGGAAAATATTGAACCATCTGTATGTTATGGTGATATGGATCAAGATGCACGTAAGATTCATGTATCAAGGTTTAGAGCGAGGAAGACTATGCTGTTGATTGTCACCGATATTGCTGCCAGGGGTATTGACATACCATTGCTTGATAATGTTATAAACTGGGATTTCCCTCCGAGGCCAAAGATTTTTGTTCATCGTGTTGGAAGAGCTGCAAGGGCCGGTCGTACAGGTTCTGCATATTCTTTTGTTACACCAGAGGATATGCCATATCTGCTAGATCTTCATTTATTCCTCTCAAAACCAATCAGGCCTGCACCCACTGAGGATGAGGTCTTGAAGAACATGGACGAAGTAATGAGCAAAACTAGTCAAGCAATTGATAGTGGAGTAACCGTATATGGTCGTCTTCCTCAGAATACCATTGATCTTATCTTTAACAAAATCCAAGAATTGGTTGATTCATCTGCCGAGTTAGATTCCCTTGAAAGAACAGCCACAAAAGCTTTTCGCTTGTATTCGAAAACAAAGCCCGCACCTTCAAAAGAGTCCATTAGGAGAGCCAAGGATTTACCCCGAGAAGGCTTGCATCCCATCTTCAGAAGCATAATTGAAAGTGGGGAATTAGAGGCAATGGCGTTTTTCGAGAAAATGAAAAATTTCAGGTGAGTAGTAGAATCATCTATTTATCTATATCTTTCCTGGATACTGCCAGACTTGAAGTGGTACGTCCATGCCTAATTTAACGACAAACATGATTAATTATATTGATGGCTGATCTGTGCTAGACCCAAGCAGACCATACTTGAATTTGAAGCTAAAGGTGCCAAATCCAAAAATGTGAAGGTTATCCTCGTTTTTTCCTTTTTTTTTCCATTAGGTTTTTTTGACTAGTATATCATTTACATGATCATTTCATATCGTTCAAAATTCTCTTCTTTGCTGGTATTTGTTTATAAGCCTAAGACAGAATTTTTTGGTTCTTGTGCAGGGTCCCATTGGGCAATGGGCTGATGTGATGAAGAAGAAAAGAGCCATTCATGAGGAGATCATCAATACGAGGCATCAGCAGGATCAGAAGAGTTCCAATAATCATTTGGAGATGGTAATCTTGTGCAGTTTCTAATAACAAATTGTGATACGCCTGTTTCTTTGCCAATACTTTCACTTACATATATGTTTTGATATCTAGGAAGCTGAACCTACAACTTCTTTTGGTGAGGGCACAATTGAAGGAAGCAAAGGTATGTGTGCCGTTTGTGCCCTTGTTAATTTCATTCTTGTTAAAGTCTGTTATAGCTGATCTTTTGAATAGTTTGTAGTACATTGTTGATATTCTGCTTCTTTTGTTACCACCTTCAAATAAACTCTCCATTGATTTCAGTAATCGGTAAGAAAAGAAAAGCACAAGAAAGCTTCAAGGACAATGAGTACTATATCAGCTCTATACCAGTAAATCGTGTATGTTGTTTTGTTAAATAAAAGCATTTTTATCAGAATGCCAGTCAAAGATACAATCTTATGATAATATAAGATGACTTATTACCCTTATTCATGCAGCATTCAGAGGCAGGGCTATCTGTGAGGGGTAACGAAGGGTTTGGATCAAATAGGTAAGATATTTTTAATGGGGCATTTGTTAGATTCCGTACAAGGATTCAAGGGGTTGCATTTAAAAACTTCCCAAGCATATAAACTTCTTTCAGATATTGACCCGCCTTGTGTACTGGTTTTGGTTTCTAGGTTGGACGCTGCAGTTTTAGATCTAGTTGCAGATGATGGGCAAGGGATGAAGCAGCAAAAAACAAATTATCACTGGGACAAGGTAAGAGTTGAGGTTACTTCATAACAATTCTTCCAAATGGGATCTTAATCTTATAAGAATTTGGCTTTGTCTTTGGTAACAGAAAAGTAAGAAGTACATCAAGTTGAACAATGGAGATCGAGTAACAGCTAGTGGAAAGGTACTTAAAGTATCCTTTGATTTAAAAAGCACATTCGATGATTCTCTAGGAGGCTTTAAGTTATCTAAAAATTCTTGAAACAGATCAAAACAGAGAGTGGAGCTAAAGTGAAAGCAAACAAGACAGGGATATACAAGAGATGGAAAGAGAGGTCTCACAAGTCAGTATTTAGCCGAGACGGCGATGATAATGCAGTCGAAACCACAAGCATGTCAGGTAAATAGTCTACAACTTTATATCCATGCAAGTCATCAACAGCTCTAAAGATAAAAAGCATGACAGGTAGAAGAGGGCGAGGCGGGAAGAGACAGCAAGGATCAGTACCTAACGCACATGTACGTTCAGAGATCAAAGATCTCGAGCAGGTGCGTAAAGAGAGACAACAAAAGGCGAACAAAGTGTCTTATCTTCATAGTAAAAGAGGTGGAAGAGGTGGAGCCAGAGGAGGCCGTGGTGGTGGTGGTGGTAGAGGCGGTAGAGGTGGTGGTGGTGGTAGAGATTTTGGCAGTGGTGGCAGCAGAGATTTTGGCGGTCGTCGTGGTGGTAGTAGCACTAGTAGTAGAGGTGTTAAGAGAGGAGGAGGAAGAGGAGGTGGAGGAGGTAAACGTGGAAGAGGAAGATAGTCATAAAGACTATATCTATGAGATAAGCCTCGTAGAAACTTTTGAGCTTAGACCAACTATTACTTTTATCAAAATGTTATACTACTCACTGAGCTTTCTTTGCTTCAAATTTTGTTCAACACCTTTCAATCTTATTTGCATTTTTCTCCAATTGCTTTTAGTTTATTAGGTTCTGAAACCTCACAAAACCACTTTGGCGAGAAAGACAAGACCTTTTGTTTTCAAATATATGTGAACAATGTATGATGATGTACAACAGGGTTCTATGGTGTAGTGGTTAGCACTCTGGACTTTGAATCCAGCGACCTGGGTTCGACTCCGTGTAGTGGTTAGCACTCTGGACTTTGAATCCAGCGACCTGGGTTCGACTCCCGGTAGGACCTTCTTTTTCCAATTTTTGCACAATGGTGAACTGATCCGTGACTCACCTTTTAGATCCAACTGCTTCAGAAACTTAAAAAACTTGTAATGAAAGTGGGATCTGTAAGTAGATAGAAGTGTTATTATTACCCATAAAAACAGGTTTGGTGTAAAAATGTGACTGTACTAAAGATCTATATATACTAATAATTGTATAACAAGTGAATGATGAAAAGCACTAAAGTTGACAGTTAAAAAGAGAGATCAGTGATGTTATGTAGTCCCCAAAAGCTTGCTTAAAAAGTAGCTCAGTTACTATACTTTTCAAAAAAGTGCATTTCATCACTGTAAAGCTAAACCCAATCTTCTTCTACTTCTTCAACTAACAGATCAAGAAAGAACCCTTTTGTAACCTTCTTCTTACTCACATCTCCTAAAAGCTTCACACTCAGAATCTTTGATCTTATCATGGTGAAGGAAACAGTGTACTATGATGTTCTTGGTGTCTCTCCTTCTGCTTCTGAAGAAGAGATTCGAAAGGCTTATTATATCAAGGTCTCTTTATTCTTTTGATGTTTTCATAGATCTCTGATTTTGTCTGTGTTTGGTCTGACAAAAATTTGAATCTTTAGGCAAGACAAGTTCATCCTGACAAGAATCAAGGTGATCCTCTAGCTGCTGAAAAGTTTCAGGCAAGTTCAAAACCATTTTTTTGTTTTTTTTGTCTTAATTATTTGATCAGATCAAGAATTTTCTTTTCTTCTCCAATACAGGTTCTTGGCGAAGCTTACCAAGTTCTAAGTGATCCTGTTCATCGTGAAGCTTATGACCAGACTGGAAAATTCTCAGCTCCCAAGTTCTGTTCTAAGTGATTTTGTGTTTCTTTCTCTCTTCTTTCTCTTACAGTGTTTTAATGATGTTTTTGTTTTGATGAAACAGAGAAACAATGGTTGATCCAACAGCTGTTTTTGCTCTTCTCTTTGGAAGTGAACTATTTGAAGATTATATTGGGCACTTAGCTGTTGCATCAATGGCTTCTACTCAAATGGCTTCTGAAATTGAAACCTCTGATCAGTTTCATGACAAATTAAAGGCAAATCAAAACTTTATCTTATAACTAAATATGTTCACCTTCTTGATCTAATGTTAGATAAATAAAGATCCTTCTTTTGTTGCAGACTGTTCAGAAAGAAAGAGAAGAAACCCTCGCGAAGTTTCTCAAAGATTTTCTAAGTCAATACGTCCATGGAGATAAAGAAGGATTCATAAACCGCGCAGAATCTGAAGCTAAGAGATTATCAGAAGCAGGCATTTGTCTTGTCTCTCATACCTTCTCTTTATTTTTACTTTTTGTATTCTGATTTGAGTTCTTGTGAATGAAGCTTTTGGAGCTGATATGTTACATACAATTGGATATGTATACACAAGACAAGCAGCTCAAGAGCTTGGGAAGAGAGCTATTTACTTAGGAGTTCCTTTTGTAGCTGAATGGGTTAGAAACAAAGGTCATTCTTGGAAATCACAGATTAGTGCAGCTAAAGGAGCTTTTCAGTTACTTCAGCTGCAAGAAAGACTCAAGAAAGATGAGACTAATACAGTGAATGAATTGGAGTCTCATATTCAGACTAATAAAGAAACATTGATGGGATCTTTGTGGAAACTCAATGTTGTTGACATTGAAGTGACTTTGTTACATGTGTGTCAGATGGTAAGTTCTTCTGTTTGCTTATATTTGGATCTCAGACATAAAAGATATGATTCTTGTAATGAATCTTGGTTTAGGTTTTGCGCGAAAACAACATAAGAAAGGAAGAGCTCAAATCTAGAGCAATAGCTCTCAAGATTCTTGGGAAGATTTTTCAGGTTTTCAAGAAACATAATCTGATCTGTCCTTTTTTATTTCTTGTCCTGATTCAAGATTATTATTGACTTGTGTAGCAAGAAAAGCAATCAAGAAACGGTTCAACATCAAGAAAAGTAGATGAAGATAGTGATGATGATGATGATAGTAGCAGTGATGATGATTCTTCACAACCACTTTCTTACAGAACTCCTCTTCTCACACAGGTAAAGTTAAAACTCTCACTTCACAAGTCATATGTAATAAGATAAACTGAGATTTAGATTCTTGATTTGATATTTTTGCAGGGAATTGGTAGACTCTTCAGATGTCTCTGTAATCCAGCATTTGATGTAGATGACGATGAAATTGTATACAAAGGCAAATGATCAGTACTACCACACTAATGGGTCTCACATGTGAATGTGATGTATCCTCAACTTTAAGTTATTAATTCTTTTGTAATGATTATATTTGATGGATCAAACTTTAACAAACTGTTTTAAAATAAGTTTCTTTTTCTTACAAAAGAAGATAAAGAAACTCCACACTTCTGTAATCATTACAAGATTGTTGTTTGCTATATACTGTTTTGTTGTAAAGTTTCTTCTATTGATCATATTCACACTCAAATTGAGCACATGAGCCGCTTCTTGACCCTGTAGCGTCCTAACTCGAACCATTTCATCTTCAAGCTCGAACCTGTGAGCCATGACTGAGTCAGTGTAACACCATGTGCCTCTAGCTTAGATGATCTTTGACCTCTCACCATCACATTACCTCAAACATCAGCCCAACTAGAACCTGGATTCTTTGTCACATTGTTCTTTCTCATCACTTTTCTTACAAGCGCCGAGCTTTCCCATTCTCCCGAGGTTGCGAAAATGGTGGACAATTGCACATAAGCAACTGAGTTATCAGGTTCAAGCTCTATAATCTTCTCAGCAACTTTCTTTCCCGTGGCTTTATCTCCAATTGCTATACATCCTCTTAGAACAGATGACCAGATACTCGGATCCGCATCAAAAGGCATATCTTCTATAAGATCTATAGCTTCTTCTACATAACCCGCACGAGCCAACAGATCAACCATACATGAAAAGTGCTCTTTATCTGGAACTAAACCATGATCTAACTTCATTGTCTCAAACAGTTCTCTTCCTTCTTCCACTAAACCACAGTAATTGCACGCTGTTAGAACAACCATAAAGGTGATCTGAGTTGGTTTAACACCAGCAAGTTTCATTTTCTTGAACAAATCAATCGATTCGAGTCCACGACCGTTTGTAGCATAACCTGATATCATTGAGTTCCATGGTACTTCATCTGATTTCACCATTGTGTCAAAAACTTTCCTGCCATGCTCCACGGATCCACACTTGCAGTAGAGATCAATGAGAGAGGATGATACTACCTGATCAGATTCAAGACCAACAATGGTTGCCCTCGCAAAGACCTGCTCACCGAGTTCAAGAGAACACATATTCGCACACGCACTAATGACACTGGAGAGACAAACCTCATCTGTAGGCAGATCCAACTTATGCATTCGGCGGAAATACTCCAAAGTTTCAACTGAACAACCATTTTGATTGAATCCATTAATCATTGAGTTCCAAGAAATCAAGCTCTTATGTTCAATACTCTCAAATACGCGTTTTGCATCATCAAATCTCCCACAGCTGAAATATACATTGATCATATTATTCAGTAAGATTGTGTCATATGTCTCAACCTCACTGAAAAGTTCACAAGCTTCCATTGGGCTTCCACACTTGGAATACATGTCAAGCAATGTGCTAGCTACAACAATGTCGTCAAGTAACCCAACTTTACAAGCATGGCAATGCATTTGCTTACCAGTCTCTAGGAAGCGTAAACCGATACAAGCGTTTATAACAGCTGCAAGCGTTCGAGAATCTTCCCGGGTTTCAGTCCTCATCTCAATGAAAAGAACTAATGCCTCCAGCTTCATATTGTTGGCAACATAACCTGAAATCATTGAGTTCCATAGAATCACACATCTGTTACTTCTCATATCAAAAAGTCTTCTAGACTCATTCACCTTCCCACAATTTGCATAACCTGAAATTAAGGCAGATAGAGAATGATCATCTGGTTCTCCAATCTGATCCATCATAATACTTGCCATTCTCCACTCACCACACTTTGCGTACAAATTAACTAAAGAACTATTCATTTTCGAGTCAAACTCAACACCACTAATCATAATCCGAGAATGTATCTGTTTCCCATATCTCAAAGCTTCCAACATAGCACATGCCTTGAGAACTGTAGTCATTATAATCGCATCAGCGCTACATTTAAACTCCTTAAACAGCCTTAAAGCTTCCTCTGCATAACCGTTTACAATATATCCATGAAGCAGAGAGTTTAAAGTCACAGCATCTTTCTCCGGCATAGCACTAAACAACCTCCTAGCAACAACTAACTCACCAGCCTTAGCAAACCCGGAAACAACAACATTCCAAGAATACACATCCCTTTCAGGCATCATATCAAAAAACCTCAAAGACGTATCCTTTTCCCCAGAATTCATGTACCCTTCAATCATACTGTTCCAAGAGAAATAATTTCTCTCAGGCATTTCGTCGAACAGGTTCCGCGCCTTTCCCATATTGCCACTCCGCGAGTAAATTTGGAGAAGATTGTTAGCAAGAATGACAATTGAACTAATAAATCCCTTCTTCAAGAACAATCCGTGTGTTTGTCTCCATAAAGTTTCGAGATTTCTATCGCTGCATGATTTAAGAAGACGTACGTAAAAACGCCGAGAATCTGCTTCCATGGTGAGTATATAAATATTAAGGGTGATTCTATTAACCGTTATAAGAATAGTTTGTTGACAAATGTGTTAAAAAGGGATCACCACATTATGATAAATATGTGTATATAAACAAGTAGAAGTATATAATATAAGATCTTGAGATTTGCATTAAAGACGCACAAAAAAAAAACTCACAGAAGCTTTTATTAAACAGTACATCAAAGGCCTATATGTACACACAAAGACCCTCTCTAGCTTCTTACACACTGGTTCATTCATTCAATGAGCTGGGTGAGGAACAGAAGTGTGGGTTCGGACAATGCAAGCACAATGAACTGATTGTAAATTCAGACAACCACTCATAACAAGTGAATGTCTGCCTGAACAAGTGTGAAGTGCTGGGAATGTATCACATACTGCTTGAACAGCTGAAGGTGTAAGGTAAGTGCATTGGCTAATGTTAAGACTTCTTAATCCTTCATCGAATTTACCCTTTTTCACTGCTTGAAACATCTCGTGTTTGTTTTTGACTCCACTTTGAGCTAGTGAGTACATTGCTCTGTCTGTAATGTTTCTGCAATAGTATAATCCTAATGACCTCAAGTGTGCACACCTGTTTGCTAAAGCCACAACACTCTCATCTGCAACAACAAGAAATGTTTAAGAGAGTGAGAGAAACTTTCGGGTATCGTAAAGTTTAGGTCTTTACGCCCTAAAGTTTAAGTCTTTACGAGGTTTACCTGTGATTAATACACAGCCACAAAGATCAAGGGTTCTGAGATCAGGACAGCCATTAGCTAAACTCATAACTCCAGCATCACTTATGTTCTCACACCATCCTAAGTTTAGTGACTGCAAGTGATTACAGTTTTCACCAATAGCCTGCACAATGGTTAAAGATTTGTTTGATTATCAATACTCAGATACCAAAGAATATAGAAGAGTCATGACATTAAGGTACCTGCAATGCATTGTCAGATACAGCTTTCACACAACCACAAAGATTCAGAATCTTAAGCTTCCTACAACATCTTGTCAAATACGCCAACGCAGAGTCACTAAACGAATTGCATCCACTAAGGTTGAGTTTAGTGAGGTTAGTACAACCACGAGCTAGCGAATACAGAGAATGGTCAGTAAGTTTCAAGCTTTTGCTCAAGTCCAAATCTTGTAGCTCGTGACAATGATTTGCTATGGCTTCAACAGCGTTATCCTCGAGCTGCGGTTTGTCCTGTCTCAATACTAAAGTCTGAAGCTTTGTGAACTTGGGAATAAGAGAAAGAACCAAACTGTTCATATTCTTCTTGCACCTGAATAGCACACAACAATTACACATAGAGAATCAAAAACCCTCCTCCTAGTTTCTGCAAATTAGAACCAATCATCAAACTGAAACAGTTCTAATAACAAAATCAGATCAAATCAAAAAAAGTTTTGACTCTTTCTATCAATTTATCATGAATATTCATGCTCCATTGACAAAGATGGACAAAAAGGATTATTCAAACCCCAAAAGATTTTTCCACATATCTTCTCATACAAACATCATAACACACAACAATTAGACACAGAAAATCAAAAACCCTCCTCCTAGTTTCTGCAAATTAGAACCAATCATGATCAAGAAACAGTCATAGACACAAAATCAAATCAAAATCAACCAAAAAGTTTGACTCTTTCTATCAGTTTATCATCTATCAATATGAATATTCATCCTCCATTGACAAAGATAGCCAAAAAGGATCAACCTTTATTCAAACCCTTTCCACATATCTTCTAATACAAAACATCATAACACAATCAATCACATACCAAGAGAGGGATAGACGAGTAAGGCCAAGTGAAATAGCATCTCTCCAGCCACTACAAACACCAGAAGCAATAATCACCGTCCGATCATCAGCAAGGCTAAGGATTCCCAAAAGAAGCTCCACAGGGATATCTTTCCACTCAGAAATCGAAAACCCTACTTCCATCTTCATCTTCTCAAAGCATTTGTTAAGTTCATCTCTTGTTGCTGTTTCACTCACCATCTTTAACTTGTTCCTTTGATTCTAACACCACAAGATCAGAAAAGAGAGAGGATAAATAAAAAAAAAATATCTCAAAGAGACGACAAATTAGGGGAAATATGGATTAAATTACAAAAACCATAAATTAGAGCTTAATTTGAATCAGAAATTGTCTGGAATTTTCCAGAAAGTTTCAGAATTTACAGTGATAATTATCCATAAAAGACAAAAAAAAATTAAGGGAATTTTGCATTGACTAGTGTAGGACCAGATGATTGTAATTTCTTCACAACAATTTAAGAAAAATATCGAAACTTTAAAGATTTTGAGATCATACCTCTAAATACGTTATATAATCTGATAATTTCTCTTAAAGCTCTTTCAATTTCATCAGAAGAGTAATATAAGAGACAAAATACGTTTTTTATAATAAAAGGGAAAGAGTAAACGTACGGGAGATGATCATTTGACACGTGCGTTGCCACGTGTCGAAATGTAGACCGTAGATAAGTTCCAATGAATTGCTTTTTGATTACAAATTCGATTGTTTATATTTTTTATATTGTTTTTTTAATAATTATCTAGTTGTAAATATTTAATGACACGAAAACTTTAAGTAATATATATTATACAAGAAGTAATATAGATGGAAGGGTTAATCTAATAATATACGTAACATATTTTAAAAAGTTGTTATATAAATATTTAATTCAATGAAAAAAAAAATAGGGAAAAAGTAGCCTTTTCTCATATCATACGATTGCTTGTTTCAATCTAATATAATAATCCGAATTCTAAATTATATACAAAAGATAAGATTGTTCTAATGTCTATAGAAGTAGAAAAAGAGTAATTAATTTAGATATTATTTGAAATATTAAATAAAAACGTTAGAGAAAGTAAAAATTGTAATAACAACAAAAAATTTATAAGTTCACGTTGGAAGTAATTAGGCCTTTGGGTTGGTAGTCACGTTTTTTGGAGGCAGCTTCCCACCAAATCTTCCAAGTGAAAAATTATGTTATTAATCAAATCATTAAGTACTTAGATATCTTATATATTGTTTTCAAAAGATTAAAAACTTATTTGATTTGATAAATACATTGTTTCGAGAATCAGGATCTATTTTCTGAATTTACCACCTGACGTTTTAATCTTGGCAAGCTTAAATTCTTCAGAATCAGGATCTATTTTATGAGAATCAAATAAATTTTTAAACCTATACATCTTGTTCAACCTATACATCTTGTTCATCACCTGACGTTTGTCGACGTTGAAATCTTTGGAGAACTTGGTGGTTTTGGAAATGAAGTCATAAAGTTTGACCCAATCGTCTCGGGACGGACTCAATTGACCTCCGGTCTCTTCAACTTTCCAAAATTTCATTATTAATCAAATCATGATAATTAAGTACTTAGATATCTCATATATTGTTTTCAAAAGATTAAAAACTCATTTGAGTTGATAAATACATTGTTTTGAAAAGAATTAAAAATTCATTAAATATGTAGTCATTCAGGTCGTGTACCCAAAAAAAAACTCATTATGGCGGTCTACTGCTCTCTGTTGTTGCTCATGAGATACTTCCAAAATTTCTTTCAAGCTTCATGATTCATACTGCACCATCCTTTGCTCACAATGACTGGATCAAGATCAGTATAGGAGGCTATAAAGTTTCTGGCACAGTTGAGGTGGCTCATTAGACTGGCTTTTAGTTTTATTAGCTTTGAACAGGAGTCAATCAATTTTAGTTGGTAAAAAATGACTTCGCTTCTTTTTCAGGAAGTTGGTTGGTGGTCATCTACAATCATCAGAAGTGATGACGGTGAAGAAATTCATATTCCCAATTACCTATTCAGTGTCAACATGTGAGGAATCTCACTTAGAAGATGCATTGGCGCATTAAAAAGAATTGGTGGCTTCCAAATTTCATTATTAATGAAATCATGATAATTAAGTACTTAGATATCTCATATATTGTTTTCAAAATGATTAAAAACTCATTTAATTTGATAAATACATTGTTTTGAAAAGGATTAAAAACTCATGATAATTAAGTACTTAGATATCTCATATATTGTTTTCAAAAGATTAAAAACTCATTTGAGTTGATAAATACATTGTTTTGAAAAGAATTAAAAATTCATTAAATATGTAGTCATTCAGGTCGTGTATCCAAAAAAAACTCATTATGGCGATCTATTGCTCTCTGTTGCTGCTCATGAGATACTTCCAAAATTTCTTTCAAGCTTCATGATTCATACTGCACCATCCTTTGCTAACAATGACTGGATCAAGATCAGTATAGGAGGCTATAAAGTTTCTGGCACAGTTGAGGTGGCTCATTAGACTGGCTTTTAGTTTTATTAGCTTTGAACAGGAGTCAATCAATTTTAGTCGGTAAAAAATGACTTCGCTTCTTTTTCAGAAAGTTGGTTGGTGGTCATCTACAATCATCAGAGGTGATGACCGTGAAGAAATCCATATTCCCAATTACCTATTCAGTGTCAACATGTGAGGAATCTCACTTAGAAGATGCATTGGCGCATTAAAAAGAATTGGTGGCTTCCAAATTTCATTATTAATCAAATCATGATAATTTTTTTTTTTTTTTGACAAACCCGGTTCACATTTGTTTGGGGAAGATATAAGTAAAGACACGTCTAAAATATAAACATTAAGGACAAACCCGGTTCTCACATAAACATAATATAAGTAAAGACACGTCTAAAATATAAACATTAAGGATAAACCCGGTTCTCACATAAACATAATACCAGCAAAGAACACATTTTTTTAATACTAAAGATTAATTAAATCTCCAAGAGATATTAACACCAATCTGATTGATTAATCTGGAACCATTGTTACCAGTAAAACCTAAGATTGATTCTTCCTTACCACGAGCGTGATATGTCACTGAGTTGTTAAAACCCCATTTTTTCAGTTTTTTACCTCTATCCCAGCAGTCAAGCCACGTTTTCTCTTGTTAGTCCTGATCTCCAACCTTCTTACACCATTTTGGTTCCAAGTTCTCAGCATTTTGATCTTCTCATCTTTCTCAAAAGAAAACTGGACATTCTTGTGTGTATCAGCTTGTTGAGTGTTTCCTCTCATGTGATTGGTCAAGATGTGGATAGGCTGTTGATCATGAGGATCTGAATAGGTGGTTGAGAGGGAAATGATACCTCCACTTCTTGTATCATCGTATGTGACAAGAATATTGTCCACATGATGATGACACAAGTCATCCCAAGTATCCATGGTTGGTGTTTCACCTTGGTAAGCTGGTGTTAAAATCTGTATTGGATACTACCAAAGATCTGAAGAAGAGATTAAACAGATTTGGGGCTTTTGATTTCATAAAAGGAAAAAAAAAAAGGAGAAGATAAAGAGGGGATTTCATTAAAAGAAAAAGAACAGAAAAAAGGAAGAAGGAGAAGATAAAAGAGGGGATTCAAGGAAGAAGGAGAAGAGGAGATTTTGAAACGGCGACCGGGAAGAGAGGAAAAGAAGAATTCCAAATCATAATTAAGTACTTAGATATCTCATATATTGTTTTCAAAATGATTAAAAAATCATTTAATTTGATAAATACATTGTTTTGAAAAGTATTAAAAACTCATTTGATTTGATTAACTTATTCAATAAGGATATGTTTTTTTGATAATGTACAATATTATTTTATGATCGTATCTGTTATTATGGAATTGTGTCATCTTCTTTTATTTTTGAAATTTTTCTTCGTGCACATAATATGTACAATTGTTTTAGGATCATATCATTTAATCATTTTTGTTTAAGCTAAAAACACTAAAACCCAAAAAAATTACTTCCACTATTTCAAATTAATTGGGATTTTGACCAAAATCACGCTTTTTAATAACAATTCAATTTAGTTAAAACTATATACTTTTGTTAATATATTTTAGGGATACGAGACATATTTATTAAAACTATTATCATATAAACAAATTTGATTGGTCTTAGAATCTTTCGTCAATTAGAAAAAAAAAAAAATCATTAGTCATTATTATATTTTAAAATATTTAAAAGTAATCCCAATTAATATGAAACAAAAATAAGAGAGTAAAACCCCAATTAATATTTAGAAATCTAATATAAATACTTTATATTGTAAGTAAATATAATTAATCATGTTTATATAAATAGTAACTGATTAAACATTTTGGATACTATTTTGTCCAATTTAGTTCTAAAATATTAAGAACCATTCAGCTATTCTCTATTTCAGTTATAAATTCGATCCGGTTCCGGATCTTTACCGATATCTAAGTTCATGGTTGTTTTATTGAATACTCTATGGTGGTGGTTTAAACCGTTAACCGGATATTCCATGAACATAAGCAAGTCTTCCAATAGAAAAACTTGCAATATTATTGCTAAACTAACCGAAACCAATTTCGGTTCGGTTTGATATTAAGTAAAACCAACAAAACCCCAGACCAAAGTACAACATCAACAACACACTAACACCCACTAGATCATAACACAACACATCTTACAATACATTTTTATCCACACAACATTAATTGATTCCAACAAGTTACCTTCTATCTCAAGGCAATAACTTCTCAAGTAAATTCCCAAAGAAAAAACTAGTTTTAGCCCATCCTCCTCCTCCTCCTCCTGTTCCACTTCCACCTTCTTCTTTCCATTTTCGACTCGGAACTTTGTTCTTTACATCAATCTTTATACTTTGTCCGATCTCTCCTCGTAACGCCTCGATCGTTTTAGCATCCACTGGATTCCCTGAAGCATCTCGTACGTAGAAGATGTTCACCGCTTGTTCTCCTACTGTTGTTACGCCAGCTCTTGATACTGATAAGCCGTGTTCTCGAAGAATTCTTGTTACTTCCGAGAGTAGTCCAACTCTGTCCTTTGCGCATAGTTCTAAACTCCAACCCTAGAATATGTGTTTTTCAGACAAGAACATAAGATATTGTTGTTTCTAATGCAAGAACATAAGGTACTTACCTCGCTGACTCTTCTATGTATTGCGGCTTCTAGACATTTAACAACTCTCTCTTTCTCTCCTTCTGAATCAAGAGTACAACCATCTTTGTGTCTAATGAAATATTCCTGAGAAGCATGAGAGCCGCTGGACGAAATCGTGGCATGAAACACAATGTATTGCATATCTGTAAGCGTGCATACAATGTCGAACATGAGCTTTGGTCGATCTTGGCAGCTCACGTTTATCACTGAGTAACCTTTCTCTTCGCAATGCTCAACTGTTATCTTCGGCTCGAGACCAGGAGACGCGGAATCATCAAGGTTAGTCACTGCTTCGTAGTCTTTATCAGCGAAAAACATCTGATGAAGCCTACGATCAACGTGAGTCGACCCAATGGATAAACTCGTCCGAGCAAATTTGTCATCTTCCTGTTCACATCCACGCAGCACGTTGTTTAGCTGTACTTCCACAGCAGACAATCTTTCCGGGTCATCAACGGCTCTAGATGTTTCATTATCATTCACATAGAGGACACACGCGATCCTACGGTTATGTGTCCATGCTTCAGCTGCTGCCACATTGAAGTTAAGGTCTGCTAATACGGCTGAGACTTCAGACAAGAGACCAGGGCGGTCTCGAGCAATAATCTCGATGGATGTGTGGTCTCCTAATGAATGTACACCAACTCTTTTACCTGGCCAAGTGTTTTGTGAAGCTGAAGCATGACCCTTTGGTCCTAATACCTTCTCAATGTAATCTATGGTTTTGGTATCAGTAACCTTGTTTCCTTGTTGATCAGTGACATGAAATACTATAACATAAGAAAATTGAATCAATTAGATATGAATAAAAATGTTATGAATGTAGAAGAAATGTAAAGCATTAGTACCATCCATGAACCATCCACCATCAGAAGAGATATAAGCTTTAGTAATCGTAAGATCGAGATCGGTTAAGACTTGCACAACTTCAAGTAGTATTCCAGGTTTGTTCATACTGTCAACCTATTAACAAACAGTTCTCACATGCATCAAACTCTCAGCTAAATCATACCAAAATCTAAAGAAGAAGAAGCTTACCTTGACAAGAGTACATTCTTTGCAGCTAGTATTATCTATAGAAACACTGAAACAACATAGCAAAGTATAAGCTTCTTGGGCACAACATCAATGTCTCTTTAATGTGTGTAATGTAATAATTCTTACCTTGGAGGATTGATTCTTGTGCTCAAGTTCTCATATTCAGGATCAAAATACGGCCAATAAACTCTGGACATTTTGTAAAACACAAGATCTTCTAGACCTTAAGCTCTTCACAAGTTCTGTGGAACAAGATAAGGGATAAGTTGGAGCTTTAAAGTCTCTGAACAAGTTGGAGGAAGATAAGATATTCGTAGATTTTGTCTGTTGAGTCATAATAAGTGAATCTTGGCCACTAAGTAAAACAACAGAAGAAGCAGAATCTAAAGAAGATAGAGAGATAGAGATTTCATAAAGAGAGACCACAACCAGAGAACAAAACAAGACTCTTATCTCTCTCTATCTGTCTCTCTGGTCTTTCACAACCAAAGAAAAACAGAGGAATAGATTCTTAAAAAGATCATTTCTGATATCCTAAGACATGACATGAGATTCTCAACTATTTGCATAAACGAATTGATTCATAAAAACAAACATAAAATAGTTTAGTAGTAAATAAACTATCATTAGTCAAAGTTCGAATCTACAATGTTCACAAATTACTGTAATACTAATAAAATAATAATAATTTTAACGGATCAGAATCAGACAATTAGCCAACTTGTAACAACAACAGCCACATCAAAAACAACAACTTGAAGAAAAAAAAAAAAAATCAAATTTTTAATGATAATTAAATGAGTCGACATCAAATTTAAGTAAACATCATTCTCAAACTCTGTCGAATCCATGTGGGAATTGTAATAGACCTTACCCGATTCGGCTAAATCTCAGAACTTTCTAGGTTTTTCTCCAGACAAAACAAAACCCAGAATTCGAAATTGAATCAAAATCGAGAAAAAAGTGAGAAATAGTTACCTGAAGAACTAAAAAAGCTCAAAAATTTGTGGATTCTTCGAGAGAGAGAGAAAGTTATGGAGAGAAACCAAAGAGACGATTTTGAATTTAAAGTTTAAAAATTTACATAATTCCAAAGATTTACAGAGATAGAGACAGAGGAAGAAGTAGAATCCAGAAACAAAAGTGAGATGTTTTTTTTTTCTCTGCCTCTAAATTTTGTGTTGTCTCTATTTCTCTCTTTTAATGAGATTTGTAAAACCTTCTTTTGTGTCAGAGGTTTTAATAAGAATCTAGTGGGGAATAGTACGACAAATTATTTTTATAAAATTTAATAAGAAATTGAAATAAAATAATGTTTTAATTATGTGAGTATTAGTCAGATATGACGAAGCGAACATTATATATTAGTGGTGGTGTTAATACGAAACTATTCGTAGGTCTATCACACTCTCGCTATAGCGCGTGTATATCTCAATTTGCCTATTTGCATCGAGGTAGAGGTGGATTGCGAGTCGATCCGACTTTTGGTTTTCTAAATCCGAATTCGCTTTGATTTTTTTCTAAAACGAGGTATGTATCCGTTTTGTAAATTATCTATAAAGTTTACAGTTATCTGTTACCTGTAAACCCGTAATTTGCAAACTCGAATCACATGAACTCACAAACCCGTGACTCATAAACTCATAAATACGAATAAATATGAATTGCTAAACCGCAAATCTGTTTAACCGTTTTTATGATTCGTTATGGACGGTAAAATCGTGAATATCTGTAAATTCAGGGACACGCTGGTCATTTTCGCGGACAGTGGCACGCCTACTTTATTGTTGTCCATGGCAGAATTAAAAGATAGGAGTGAAAATGATAGTTTCATAATGAATTTCAATGAAAACGGCAGATTCAACAACATTCCCTATTTTATATTGAATACATGTATAATATTACAAAAGATATTATGCGAAAGTTATGGTGAACCATGTATAACCCGCCAAATTCTAACCACATGTAGCAAAACCTGCAAAACTGTAAAAGAATTTTAAAAATCGTATTCATCTTGCACCGGGTCAAAATCCGCGGAATCCGCAAGCTGTAAAGATTGGTTTGTATCTTTGATTTGATAGTAACCATATGAGATTGGTTTGGTTAATTTTAGTGATTATTTACGGATCAAAAAAACGAGTCAAAACCTGCAGAATCCGCATGCTGCGAATCAAATTATCACTTTGTAGTTTGGTTTTGAAGTTGGTGTGCATCTTTGATTTTGTAGGAACCCTAGCAGACCGGTTTGGTTAAATATTTAGTAGTTGTTTACAGTGAAGAATGCGCGTGAAAATAGTAGAGTTTGGAACTCATGTGATAGTACGGTGCGGTCCTTTTTGTCACTTAGTTGCTCGATCACATGTAAAACTTGATAAATTATGAAATGGTCACTCTGCATAAATGCACTAATCACACCATGACCACGAGGCTTGTTTCTTCTTGTTAGGTTTGAAACACGTATGAGTTCTAATTGTTTCTTGTGTTCCAATGCGATTGGTTGTCCGAAATTTTAAGACAATGGGGTTTAAACAGTTTGGTAATAAGTTTTGTTGTGCATTAGTGATCACTTCTAACGATTTTATTTTAAATGTGCACATGAAGATTTAAAATTCAACAAAACTATACATGCTAATGCCTAATGTCTTACTCCTATAAAGTATCATTTACTCGACATTATTGTGATATTCGGACCATAGGGATAAGAGTTTAATATAATTGATTTATCCACCTATATTATCAAAATGTATTTATATTTTGGTCCAAAAATAAGTGTGTTTGAGCTGCAATAGCATCCCCTCCTATCGATAAAAGCATGGCTATTGTATGAGCATTACAACAAGCTATTGAATTGAATTTTTGGCGACTGCACCTTTGCTCCGACTCAAAAGAATGCATTGATTTTATCAAGGGACATTCAAGTCATCGAGATCTACATTGTGTTCTTTCAAACATTCGTATTCTATTCTTATTTTTAGTCGATTTATTTCTTTTTTTGTAGCTTAGAAATTTAGAAGTTGACTCGTTAGCAAAATCTACTATTTCTGATTATTTGATTGTACGAACATTGAATCTATTTAATGAATGAAAAATACGTTGTAATAATCAAAGATGAGTGATTTTTCGAAAATTGATTTACAAAGCCGTGTAAACGAGAATAATGCAGTGATTTATATAGTCGATAAACAAATTTTTTAAATCTCATAAATAATATATCAACAGTTAGATCAAAATAGAATCCATGGACCTAGAAAAAAATTTGTGATGTAGACGTTCAAATTATAATTGATATATATAGAGCAAGTGTTCCTAAAATATTAGTATGATTGTTTTAGTAGGTATGAATGTGAAAATAATTGGAACCAACCAAGAGAAGATTCTGTATATCTTTCGACCTTTAATCTCTTCCAACCACATTCTTCTTTCGATGTCACTCTCTTTATTTCATTTGTCGAAAATAATCCCAACCAATGGTCCTTTATTTTCTCTTTATATTGCTAAACTACATCATCATTTTCTTGTCTTATATAAACATATATACATCATAAACAGTTCACATTTTTTGTTGTCAACCACAAAACAGTACCACACCACATATATAACCATCCAAAAATTTTCAATAATTCAGTTCCTCTTACTACAAAGATTCTTTTGAAAATTCTAAGGAACTGGATCTTGGAATTATAACATTAATTACTCATGTCCTACAAAATCCAAGGGTTTCTTCTTATGGATTCACGTGAAATTACAACATTTTCTTGTTAATATATTATGCTTTTTTGTTGGTTGTAAGATATAGTATATATTTTATAAAATATCCACATATATAAATATGTGAAAGAATACAAAGGCGAGCCACTGATCTAGTCTCCCTTCGATTATCCTCTATGTTCGACTCCTTTGAGTGTCTGAAGCATTTAAGTAATAGAGAGATGTGTTGTACAGACTCTGATGTTTACGCTTTCTCACCGCTTTTCGGAGACCTATCTTATCATTTTATCAATTATGTTTTCTATCATATCTTTTATCTTTTATGTAATTTTCTTCATTGTAATCGATTTTTTTTTGTATCACGTTAAGTAATGAATGAAGTATAACCTATAAGTCGAATAAATGACCTATAACACACGTTTTGGTGGCTTTTCGAACAAAAAATTGAAATTTTGAAATAATTGAAATTTTGGGGATACAAGTCGAATCAATGACCTATAACACACGTTTTGGTGGC
Source organism: Physaria fendleri (assembly GCA_036630335.1). Classification (NCBI taxonomy): domain Eukaryota; kingdom Viridiplantae; phylum Streptophyta; class Magnoliopsida; order Brassicales; family Brassicaceae; genus Physaria; species Physaria fendleri. Next base: position 11,620,257 of record CM071719.1, on the reverse strand, counting down.
TTTTCGAACAAA
>CM071719.1:11586389-11597545 GCA_036630335.1 Physaria fendleri | reverse complement strand
CCCTTTTGGATCTTAGTAAAGTTATACATAATATACATAGTACTTACTCTTGCTTGTTGGCCTTTAGGGCTTGGTAAAGAAGAAGGACATAACTCTTCTTTGACACGGGAAGTAAGAGTTTGTGGTGTAGGTGTTAATGGATGAAAGCTTGATGAAGTTGGAGCCAAAGATCCAGAAGGTGTTGACTCAAGTTCGTTATGAAGATCATTGATCCTTTGTAAAAGTTCCTTTAGATAATCAATTGCATCTCCTAGTATTGATGCTCTATCCATCTGCAATTATAAATATTGATCCTTTGTAAAAGTTCCTTCAGATAATCAATTGCATCTCCGAGTATTGATGCTCTATCCATCTGAAATTCATCCAAATCCATAAAACACAAAACCTATCGAAAGACCTTAAAGAGATAAAAGAGAAGTGATAGTACTTACTTTGCTTATCTTGGGGACAACTGATCTAAGCATGTAAAGCCTATCATTAAGCTTCTTCCTCCTTCTCCTCTCAGCCATTAGATTCTTAGCAGGCATGCTTCTTCCTCCTTCTCCTCTCAGCCATTAGATTCTTAGCAGGCATGCCTTTCTTCTTACCTTTACCTCCTCCAATCTGAACACTCTCACCCGCTTTACCGTTCTCATTTAGCTCATCAGACTCATAATTCAACCCAGAAACTTTACCGTTCTCATTTAGCTCATCAGACTCATAATTCAACCCAGAAACCTCAATCCCAGTCTCATCTATCTCATCACCATCACTTAACATTCTCATTCCTGAGCTCACCGAGCTCTGACGCATAGCTGCACGTTTCTGGAACAGAGTAGGCTGTGCACCAGAGGATGCTAAGACCTCTAAAGGCTTCAGAACCTTCGGTCTGTTCCCTACAAAACTGCCATTCGCAGGACTTCCAAAACCTTCTAACTCCAATGGAGCTGTGAATCTACCTCCTCCACCATATAACACTGTGTTGCTGTTGTTTTCCGGCGCAAGAAGTGACCTTGCAGACAAGAAATCAGGAACAGAACTCAAATCCCTGTTCCCCAATTGTGTCAGAGAACCAAAACCCATCGAGATTGGAGCATGCATTTGGCCGAGGAAACCAGAATCAGAGCCAAATTCAAAAACATTGTCCACAGAAGAAGTAACATTGAAGAGACAAGACTTGTTATTTGTGGACAAGAACTGATTTTGCTGAGAAGGGTCAAGACTAAACGCTTGAGAAGGTGAACAAGAGGAAGATGAATCAATCGAGTGTTGAAGAAGAAGATTATCATTAGGACTAAAAGGAAACCCACCAAGAAATCTGAAATCTTGCTGATTCTGTAACATTTGAAGATCTTGTGGATGTGATGTGTTACCAAACCAATCACCAAATCTTGCTGATTCTGTAACATTTGAAGATCTTGTGGATGTGATGTGTTACCAAACCAATCACCATCAAAATCACGAGTATTTCATGAACTGTAGAAGCGAAATCTGAAAAGGAAGATGGCGATTTTATAGAGAGACAACGACAGATTCAGAACTTGAAAACAATTTTTTTATAAAGATGAATTCAAATTTATGGAAACGCCCACCAGATTTATGACTTACCTCAGATTTCTCGTGACTCTTTTTATCATTGTCTCTAGCTTTATATTAGACAGAGTTAAGAAAAACAAAACAACAACTAATGATGATGATAAGCAAGTTTAGTTAGCATAATTCATGCAACTCATGTTTTCCATGCACTTCTAAGATTGATTTATTTACCTAATTATGTACTAACTAACTTACAACTCATGTTTTCCATGCACTTCTAAGATTGATTTATTTACCTAATTATGTACTAACTAACTTACTTAATTAAAGTATTAATTTATTATCTAAAAATGTGAAAAAACTTGCACTTTTTAAAACTTCATTAGCTCTTCAATTTGATGTATGGGCAATGCAAATGACGATATTCTTCAACAAGTTGAATATAATATTCAAAGTGTTCTTCGTTCTTTGGTCTAAAAATGTTAGATTTCATGTTTATGAAAAGAAGGAATTTGAAAAAGTGAGAAAGAACACACCAAAAATGCTCAGTTTGTTACAATTGAAAGCATTATTCATGAATCATGAGGTAGAAAAGTGTAGATTCTTAGATTTTTCCTAAAATTAGGACTTGAAAATAAATTGTTACCATTTATTATACATAATAATTATTATCAGTTATTTTCTCAAAGAATTAAAAAAAAAAAAAAAAAAAAAAAGATTCAGTATTATCTATGCATCGATGAGACAAGTGAGTCATGAAGATAAGAACATGAAGATGGAAGACATTTGCTCGTATCTTTAAGTAAATCTACCAACTCCTCTCCTTGTCTCTTCAAAATGAAAACTTCTTCATCCACTTTCTTCACTGAGCTACTACAATCTGAAAACAGAACCTTCACAATTGGGCTTAGCTCTGATATGGAACCTGGTTCTTCATCTCGGCTTGAGCAAATACCAGTCGAGGAAAAAGTGTTTGGATTCAAGATAACGATGTTGAACAGAGGCGATTTGGTTGTCAGATCTTTGATCAATACATGAAAGGATAACTCTTCTTTCGAGCATTCCACTAGCTGATTGGTAAACATTGTTTCCAATGTGTATTTCCTGAAAACATCTGAGGATTCACTGGTCTTCGAAGACGTGGAGATATTACATTTGAAGAGTCTAACTCCACCATCTATGGGTTTATTGTAGTTCCCACTAGTAACAGGATAGGCTCCAAGAAGAGATGAACACTCTGGGCAAGCAAATTCAATTATTGTAGTTCCCACTAGTAACAGGATAGGCTCCAAGAAGAGATGAACACTCTGGGCAAGCAAATTCAATCCAGTCTACATTCTTCGATACATTTGAAGCTTTTGCCATAAAAACATCCTCAAGAAACCCATCAATAAGAAACTTCTTATCAAGTGTAAGCTGCTGCTCTGACAGGAAACTCTCATTTGGTGAGTCATGTACACAACATCCAGTTACTGATTCATCTTTACCTATACAACTCAGGATCGAGTCATCGACTTTAACACAAGCACTCTCACCTCCATTCTCATGACTCTTAGCATTTCCCTCGCTACTTCTAGAACCCGGTTCAACAATACCAGTATCACAACTAATAGCTAAACTCGATTCAAATCCGTTATCGATTCCGATTTTATCAGATAAGATACACTCTGTGAGATCATCTTTGCTAAGCAAAACAGTAGTAGCACTAAGCAAACACAACCCCCTGGAGCATGTATAAGAATTTGTGTACTTAGCTACCATTTTCTCACTAATCCCACCAAATGAACAACAACAAGTACCAAACCAGTTATCAGCAGATTCTCTCCAGTTAATAGACGGCATTTCAGAAAAATCGGAAAGTTCGTTCTTTGTTAACCTAATTGAGCAATTCCTGCAGTAAAAATGAACTCCTCCCATGAAAAATCGGAAAGTTCGTTCTTTGTTAACCTAATTGAGCAATTCCTGCAGTAAAAATGAACTCCTCCCATCGAAGTTAGAGTCTTGAGATCATAATCCATCACTAATGGCGCCGATTTTTCTCTAGAATCAGTCATCAAATTGAAGTCAGAGACTAGAGGATGATCAACAGGGAGTAACAGAACAAGTCTAACCTGGATGTGATCATCTAAAGCTTGGAAATTTACAGGAGATTCAGTATCGAATAAAACCCTAGGCACAGGAACATAAAGAGAAACAGTTTCTTCTTTGCTTGTGGCTTCATCTTCGTTGTTATTGATCCATGTGACGAGAAGTTGAGGTTTTCCGATGATGATTGAAACATTGAGGCTTTTGCAGTGGATCTTAGGGTTAGTTGTAGAATCGAAAAGAAAGAGACGAAGATTAGGAGAATGAGATTGAGCTTCGGATCTTAGGGTTAGTTGTAGAATCGAAAAGAAAGAGACGAAGATTAGGAGAATGAGATTGAGCTTCCCATGTGTATCGCCAGTTCCTCTGGGTTTTAGGGTTTTGATCCATTGATTTGGAAATTGCTCTCTTTCGATTTTCCAATTAATAAATATTAAACGATTATGAATTATCCACAATTATGAATTAATGGGCCTTGGCACAATTTCCTGGCCCATAAAACATGAATGTCAAATTGGGCAATATTATCGATATCCATGCTCTCTGATGTTAGGATATCGGGTTATTACAAATTCCGGTTTAACTTCATTTGTGATTTTACTCATTTGTCCCTGTATAAGTTCGTATGTATTTGCTTCTTCATAAACTAATCTGTAACATTGAAACTCAACAATTACGAATCTTTTTCGCTTTCTTGATTCGCTCCAAGATTTCAAAGGTAGATGGGGTCTTCACAATCTACGCTGGAAGAAGAAGAGGAAGAGGAAGATGAAGAGGAAGACGATAATGGCGGATCATCCACAAGAGAATTAGATAACCTCCTAGTAAAAAAAGTTCTCGAACAAGAGCCTGAGATGTTACCATGTCACGCATCAGCGTCACCACTTTCACCACATGTTTTTGTAGGAAATGAGTTTTCCAGAGGAGCATGTACAGTCCTCAGATGCTCTAATTGAGATGAGTTTGTAGGAAATGAGTTTTCCAGAGGAGCATGTACAGTCCTCAGATGCTCTAATTGAGATGAGTCTAGGAGATTGGGAAGGTTGCAATCAATCAGAGATATATAATCCTGAAACTTTGAGTTTGATAGAAAGATGTCAGCCTGATTTCACTGCCCCATCTGGAGAATCACTTAGGCAACTAGAATTCCGAATGGTTCAGTTTCTAAACAGTACAGTCTCAGGATATGCAGAGAAACTCAGGTCAGATTTTCCCTCCACCACCACACATCACAACGAAACCAATGAGCTCAATGGTTCTTCACTTTCCTCGACTAACTGGGACTTACTTCACAAGCATCGTCTGAGTCTTACGAGGAAGAAATCTGGTAAAAGCAGGCTTCAAGTAATGACAAATCAAGAACCTGACGGTGAAATCTCTCCAAGGGATCAGAATGATCTAAGTGATTCCTCTTCCTTAATCCCAAATTGCATTGGTGTTTTCACACATTCTTTACCGATAAAGTGTCTTCTAACCGGAATCCTCGGCTGCAGTTCTGTAATGACTCATAAGATCTGTGTAGATGACTCTTCAGTAACTGTGTTACAACATTCATGGAGAAATGGGTGGCAGATCAAACGAATGAATGATACTACTCATCTTAGATTGTTATAGATTGAAATATATTTTTTACTGGTAAAACCATGAACAAAGGTTTTGATGAAATGTCACGGCTTCTTTGTAATGTTTACTTGTGAAATGAGAAAAATAAAATCTTTGTTTTTTCTCCGGAAAACAGACCCACCAGCAAGCTTTTGTCTTTGGTTATCAATCTGATATCTTCGTGTCCTCGGCTTTGATCGTTATGTATTCCACTTGTGGGCAACTTGAAGATGCACGGAAGGTGTTCGACGAAATTTCTAATAGAAATATTGTCTCTTGGACTTCGATGATTCGAGGGTATGACCTTAATGGTAATGCCCTTGACGCTGTTTATCTTTTTAAGGATCTATTGGTCGATCAAAATGATGGAGATCGTGGAGATGATACTGAGCTGTTCCTTGATTCTATGGGTATGGTTTCGGTCATCTCTGCTTGTTCTCGTGTTGCTGCAAAAGGTTTAACAGAATCGGTTCATAGCTTTGTGATAAAGAAAGGGTTTGATAAAGGAGTGAGTGTTGGTAATACTCTGTTGGATGCTTATGCCAAGGGCAGAGAAGGAGGTGTAGCTGTGGCGAGAAAAATCTTTGATCAGATTGTGGATAAGGATCGTGTTTCGTATAATTCGATTATGAGTGTGTATGCTCAGAATGGGATGTCTACTGAGGCTTTTGAAATTTTCCGTAGACTGTTAAAGGATAAAGTTGTGAGCTTTAACTCCATTACACTGTCTACTGTGTTGTTGGCTGTTTCACATGCAGGTGCTTTGCGTATTGGCAAGTGTATACATGAACAGGTAAATTTTGGATTCGTAATTTTAAAGTATTGGATGATATGTGTGGGTATCGATGAATGTATCTAATTTGCAAAGATATAAATGTGTCTTTGCAGGTGATAAGGATGGGTCTTGATGATGTGATAGTCGGGACATCAATAATTGATATGTATTGCAAGTGTGGAATAGTTGAGACAGCAAGAAAAGTATTTGATCGAATGCAAAACAAGAATGTGAGGTCGTGGACCGCCATGATTGCTGGATATGGAATGCACGGCCACGCAGCTAAAGCGTTAGAGTTGTTCCCTACAATGATCAATTCAGGGGTTAGACCAAATTACATTACATTTGTATCAGTATTAGCTGCTTGCAGTCATGCGGGTCTTCATGTCGAAGGCTGGCACTGGTTTAACGCAATGAAGGAAAAATTTGGCGTGGAACCAGGTTTAGAACACTATGGTTGTATGGTTCTGGTTTAACGCAATGAAGGAAAAATTTGGCGTGGAACCAGGTTTAGAACACTATGGTTGTATGGTTGATCTTTTAGGTCGAGCTGGGTTTCTCCAGAAAGCATATGATTTGATACAAACAATGAAGATGAAGCCAGACTCTATCATCTGGAGCTCACTTCTTGCAGCTTGTAGAATCCACAAGAACGTCGAGCTAGCTGAGATATCCGTGGCACATTTATTTGAATTAGACAATTCGAATTGCGGTTATTACATGCTGCTTTCACATATCTATGCTGATGCAGGGCGATGGAAAGACGTTGAGAGGGTAAGGACGATAATGAAGTCTCGCGGATTAGTGAAACCTCCGGGGTTTAGTCTACTCGAGTTAAATGGTGAGGTACATGTGTTCTTGATAGGAGACAAAGAGCATCCTCACCACGAGAAGATTTACAGGGTATTGGCTGAATTAGACAGGAAGCTTATAGAAGCAGGTTACATTTCGAACACAACATCTGTATGCCATGATGTTGATGAAGAAGAGAAAGAGATGACACTGAGAGTTCATAGTGAGAAACTAGCGGTTGCTTTTGGGATTATGAACACAGTACCTGGCTCAACGGTTAATATAGTTAAGAATCTAAGGGTATGCAGTGACTGTCATGATGTGATCAAGTTGATCTCAAAGATTGTTGATAGAGAGTTTGTGGTTAGAGATGCTAAGAGGTTTCATGTTTTTGTAGGAAATGAGTTTTCCAGAGGAGCATGTACAGTCCTCAGATGCTCTAATTGAGATGAGCCTAGGAGATTGGGAAGGTTGCAATCAATCAGAGATATATAATCCTGAAACTTTGAGTTTGATTGAAAGATGTCAGCCTGATTTCACTGCCCCATCTGGAGAATCACTTAGGCAAGTAGAATTCCGAATGGTTCAGTTTATAAACAGTACAGTCTCAGGATTTGCAGAGAAGCTCAGGTCAGATATCTCCGCCACCACACATCACAATGAAGCCCTTGAACGCGATGGTTCTTCACTTTCATCGACCAACTGGGACTTGCTTCATAAGCATCGTCAAAGTCTTACAAGGAAGAAATCTGGTAAAAGCAGGCTTCAAGTCATGACAAATCAAGAACCTGACGGTGAAATCTCTCCAAGTGATCAGAATGATCTAAGTGATTCCTCTTCCTCAATCCCAAATTGCATTGGTGTTTTCACACATTCTTTACCGCTGAAGTGTCTTCTAACCGGAATCCTGGGTTGCAGTTCGGTAATGACTCATAAGATCTGTGTAGATGACTCATCAGTGACTGTGTTACAGCATTCTTGGAGAAATGGGTGGCAAATCAAACGAATGAATGATACTACTCATCTTAGATTGTTATAGGTTGAAATATTATTTTACTGGTAAAACCATGAACAAAGGTTTTTGATGAAATGTCACGGCTTCTTTGTAATGTTTACTTGTGAAATGAGAAAAATAAAATCTTTTTTGATGAAATGTCACGGCTTCTTTGTAATGTTTACTTGTGAAATGAGAAAAATAAAATCTTTGTTTTTTCTCCGGAAAACAGACCCACCAGCAAGCTTTTGTCTTTGGTTATCAATCTGATATCTTCGTGTCTTCGGCTTTGATTGTTATGTATTCCACTTGTGGGCAACTTGAAGATGCACGAAAGGTGTTCGACGAAATTTCTAATAGAAATATTGTTTCTTGGACTTCGATGATTCGAGGGTATGACCTTAATGGTAATGCCCTTGATGCCGTTTATCTTTTCAAGGATCTGTTGGTCGAACAAAATGATACTGAACTGTTCCTTGATTCTATGGGTATGGTTTCGGTCATCTCTGCTTGTTCTCGTGTTGCTGCAAAAGGTTTAACAGAATCAATTCATAGCTTTGTGATAAAGAAAGGGTTTGATAGAGGGGTGAGTGTTGGTAATACTCTGTTAGATGCTTATGCTAAGGGCAGAGAAGGAGGCTTAGCTGTGGCGAGAAAAATCTTTGATCAGATTGTGGATAAGGATCGTGTTTCGTATAATTCAATTATGAGTGTGTATGCTCAGAATGGGATGTCTAATGAGGCTTTTGAAGTTTTCCGTAGACTGTTAAAGGATGAAGTTTTGAACTTTAACTCCATAACACTGTCGACTGTGTTGTTGGCTGTTTCACATGCAGGCGCTTTGCGTATTGGCAAGTGTATACATGAACAGGTGAATTAAATTCATAATTTCAAATTATTGGATGAGCATGTATCTGTCTCGATGAATGTGTCTAATTTGCAGAGATATAAATGTGTCTATGCAGGTGATACGGATGGGTCTTGATGATGTGATAGTCGGGACGTCAATAATTGATATGTATTGCAAGTGCGGAAGAGTTGATACAGCAAGAAAAGTATTTGATCGAATGAAAAACAAGAATGTCAGGTCGTGGACAGCCATGATTGCTGGATATGGAATGCACGGCCATGCAGCTAAAGCGTTAGAGTTGTTCCCTACAATGATCGATTCAGGGGTTAGACCAAATTACATTACATTTGTATCAGTATTAGCTGCTTGCAGTCATGCGGGTCTTCATGTCGAAGGCTGGCGCTGGTTTAACGCAATGAAGGAAAAATTTGGCGTGGAACCAGGTTTAGAACACTATGGTTGTATGGTTGGAAAAATTTGGCGTGGAACCAGGTTTAGAACACTATGGTTGTATGGTTGATCTTTTAGGTCGAGCCGGGTTTCTCCAGAAAGCATATGATTTGATACAAACAATGAAAATGAAGCCAGACTCTATCATCTGGAGCTCACTTCTTGCAGCTTGTAGAATCCACAAGAACGTCGAGCTAGCTGAGATATCCGTGGCACATTTATTTGAATTAGACAATTCGAATTGCGGTTATTACATGCTTCTTTCACACATCTACGCTGATGCAGGGCGCTGGAAAGATGTTGAGAGGGTAAGGACGATAATGAAGTCTCGCGGACTGGTGAAACCGCCTGGCTTTAGTCTACTCGAGTTAAATGGCGAGGTACATGTGTTCTTGATCGGAGACAAAGAGCATCCTCAGCACGAGAAGATTTACATGGTATTAGCAGAATTGGACAGGAAGCTTATAGAGGCAGGTTACATTTCCAACACAACATCTGTATGCCATGATGTTGATGAAGAAGAGAAAGAGATGACACTGAGAGTTCATAGTGAGAAACTAGCGGTTGCTTTTGGGATTATGAACACAGTACCTGGCTCAACGGTTAATATAGTTAAGAATCTAAGTGAGAAACTAGCGGTTGCTTTTGGGATTATGAACACAGTACCTGGCTCAACGGTTAATATAGTTAAGAATCTAAGAGTATGCAGTGACTGTCATAATGTGATCAAGTTGATCTCAAAGATTGTTGATAGAGAGTTTGTGGTTAGAGATGCTAAGAGGTTTCAAACCAGACAAATTTAGCCAGCCACACTATTTCATTTATTAAAAAAATTCTTATTTGTTGATTTGTGTACAAATTAAGCAAATTCAAGAACATCCTAAAAACCCTAAAGATCCATAACATACAAAAAGGGGACCTAAAGAGGCGATTCACCCTATCTTTTGTAAGAGATATAGAAACAATATATGTAAATTATTGTAATTGATTTGTTAACGGCTACATATCTAAGTTGCCTTATGTATAGATTTTGTAATACTTCTTTATAAGGAGTCTCTTATTAATAGAAATATATCATTCAGCTCAACATGGTATCAGAGCTCTAAGGAAACTTTCCTCTTCTTCGTCTGCTTCTTCTTCTTCTTCTTCCACCTAAAACCCTAATTCTTCTTCTCTTCTCATCATGTCTACTGATACTACGGCTGAAAGAACTGCTGTGTTCAACACACAAGCTCCCTCCACGACACTGCTCTCCGTGAATATGTCGAGTGTGACAAAGCTTTCCACTCACAACTATCTCATGTGGCGTCGTCTATCTCATGTGGCGTCGTCAAGTTCGTGCTCTCCTTGAGGGACATGAGCTTCATCACTTCATTGAGGAATCGTCAGCTGTTCCGTCATCCACAATCACGGTTGATGGAGTTACATCACCCAATCCGGCCTTTGCTCCGTGGAAAAGACAAGATCGTCTTCTCTACAGTGCTATGATTGGAGCTATCTCACTTTCTGTTCAATCTGTGGTTTCCATGGCTACAACCACCAAAGAGGTCTGGGATACACTTGAAGAAACATTTGGTAAGCCCTCTTGTGGTCATATTCGTCAATTGAAGATGCAGATCCGCAACTGTGTCAAGGGTTCTCAAACGATTAGTGAGTATCTGCGCACTCTCAAATCCAAAGCCGATGATCTTGCTCTCCTGGGTAATCCGATGGATAAGGAAGATTTTGTGGAACAAGTTCTCATGGGTCTTGGTGAAGAGTACAAACCAGAGATCGATGCTATTCATGGTCGTGACAATCCAATTTCTTTTTCAAAATTACACGACAGGCTTCTCAACAGAGAAGTTATGATTCTCTGTGCTGCAACTCAACACACGGGTCCTATGGTGGCTAATGCAGCTGATGTCAAGAACCAGGTGCATCGCACCATATGACTTCAGACCTGTTGAACTTGGCTTCTCACCATCCCTACAATGGCGGTGAAGATGTCTTGCTTGGTGATGGTTCAGCCCTTCCCATCACACACTCGGGTTCCTCTTCCTTTTCTTCTTATTCTCATCCTTTCTTTATAAACGATATTTTATGTGTGCCGT
>CM071719.1:11571918-11586225 GCA_036630335.1 Physaria fendleri | reverse complement strand
GTCTCCTGTTTATTCTTTTGATGGATACAAATATTATGTCCTCTTTGTTGATCACTTTACTCGTTATACTTGGCTTTATCCGATTAAACAAAAAACTGAAGTATTCTCTGTTTTTTACTAAGTTTAAAATGTTAGTTGAAAACCGATTTGATAAGAAAATACGCATATTATATAGTGATAATGGAGGAGAATATATTGCTTTGGCCAATTTTTTAGCTTCGCAGGGAATCTCTCATATGACGAGTCCACCGCATACTCCGGAGCACAATGGATTAGCAGAACGCAAGCATCGTCACATTGTCGAAACTGGGTTATCTCTTTTATCTCATGCTTCCATTCCTCGTGAATACTGGTCTTTTGCTTTTTCAGCTGCCGTGTATTTAATTAACCGTATGCCTTCTCGACATCTCGATTTTATCTGTGCTGCAACTCAACACTCGGGTCCTATGGTAGCTAATGCAGCTGATGTCAAGAACAGGTCTCATCCTCGTGGAAACAGTGGTTCCAATCAATCCCGCGGTGCTAGCTACAACAACAACTATCCGGGACAGAATCGAACCAACAACAACAATTCTCGTGGTGGACAATCTCGCGGTGGCTATCAAGGGAAATGTCAGGCTTGTGGAGAACATGGACATAGCGCCAAATATTGCCCTCTCTTTCGTCTTGTCCGCGGGTCTGCAGATCAACACGCTCCGCAGGGTTCTTGGACGCCTTCAGCTCCTCCATCTTGGTCTAATCCGCCAGCGTCCCAACCATGGCCAAGGGCGAATGCAGCTCACATGTCTGATGCATCAACTTGGCTTCTTGATTCAGGTGCATCGCACCATATGACGTCAGACTTGTCAAATTTGGCTTCTCACCATCCCTACAATGGCGGTGAAGATGTCTTGCTTGGTGATGGTTCAGCTCTCCCCATCACACACTCGGGTTCCTCTTCCTTCCCTTCTTATTCTCATCCATTCTTTATAAATGATATTTTGTGTGTACCCTCACTTAGGTCTCATCCTCGTGGAAACAGTGGTTCCAATCAATCCCGCGGTGCTAGCTACAACAACAACTATCCGGGACAGAATCGAACCAACAACAACAATTCTCGTGGTGGACAATCTCGCGGTGGCTATCAAGGGAAATGTCAGGCTTGTGGAGAACATGGACATAGCGCCAAATATTGCCCTCTCTTTCGTCTTGTCCGCGGGTCTGCAGATCAACACGCTCCGCAGGGTTCTTGGACGCCTTCAGCTCCTCCATCTTGGTCTAATCCGCCAGCGTCCCAACCATGGCCAAGGGCGAATGCAGCTCACATGTCTGATGCATCAACTTGGCTTCTTGATTCAGGTGCATCGCACCATATGACGTCAGACTTGTCAAATTTGGCTTCTCACCATCCCTACAATGGCGGTGAAGATGTCTTGCTTGGTGATGGTTCAGCTCTCCCCATCACACACTCGGGTTCCTCTTCCTTCCCTTCTTATTCTCATCCATTCTTTATAAATGATATTTTGTGTGTACCCTCACTTGATAAATGGCTTAGCAGAACGAAAGCATCGTCATATTGTTGAAACTGGGTTATCTCTTTTATCTCATGCTTCCATTCCTCGTGACTATTGGTCTTTTGCTTTCTCCGCTGCCGTTTACTTGATTAACCGTATGACTTCTAGACATTTAGACTTTATGATTCCCTATCAAAAATTGTTTGGTGTTGCTCCTAATTTGCATCGTTTAAAAGTCTTTGGATGTTTGTGTTTTCCTTGGCTTAAACCTTATGCTCAGAACAAACTTGATATGAAATGCTTACCTTGTGTATTTTTAGGATATTCCCTTTCACAGAGTGCATATTTTTGCTTGGATCGGTCCACTGGTCGTATTTACACTTCTCGCCATGTTACATTCCATGAAACCTCTTTTCCCTTTGCTACTAAAAGTGTCTCTGTTGATCCTGAGTCTGCTTCTTCTAGTGACGCTGATGCTTTCTCTCGTCGTGTAGTCTCTTTATTACCGCAGGTTACTCCTCCTCTGGCAGCTACTCCACCGCCTGTTGCTTCTCCACCGGTGGTGTCTCCACTTGCTTCTCCTCTGTCCACGACTTTTGCTACGTCTGCGTCTTCCACGCCTCAGCCTTCGTCGTCTCAAGTCTCGTCTCCAACAGAGTCTGTTCCAGTCGCCTCTCCGCCACCGCTTGAACCCGATGTGCAGCCGCAGCCCATTCCTCCTCCAGCACCCGCAGCGATTGATCCTCTACCACCACCTCGTCGCAGCTCTCGACCTCAACGTCCTGTGCAAAGACTGAACTTACATGCTGCCACGGCTACAAATCCAGAATATATTCCAACTTCTGTTGCTGAAGCTCTTAAGATCCCTCATTGGAAGCTTGCTATGAATGACGAAATTGAGTCTCAGGTTCGAAATCATACATGGGATTTAGTCAATACTAATGAAGCTTCCAATGTTGTAGGTAACAGGTGGATTTTTACTATCAAGCGAAAACCAGATGGATCCATCAAACGATACAAAGCTCGTCTTGTTGCTAAGGGTTATAATCAACGCGAAGGCATCGATTACCATGAAACTTTTAGTCCTGTTGTGAAACCAGCCACAATTCGAATTATTCTAAGTATGGCAGTCACCAACAATTGGCCTCTTCGTCAACTTGATGTCAACAACGCCTTCCTTCAAGGACCTCTCAAAGAACGCATTTTCATGACACAACCCACCGGCTTTAAGGACAAGTCTAATCCTAATGCCTTATGCTATCTTCGTAAAGCTATCTATGGTCTTAAACAGGCACCACGTGCTTGGTATAATGAACTTAAAAGTTTTTTGCTTCGCTTTGGCTTTACTAACTCTCTTGCAGATGCATCCCTATTTCTTTACAACAAAGATGGTGTTCGCTTGTTTCTGCTAGTCTATGTTGATGACATCGTGGTCACGGGCAACCAGCCATCGCATTTATCCCGGTTTATTCATTCCCTCTCTACTCAATTTTCATTAAAAGATCTTGGAGATTTATCCTACTTTCTTGGTCTCGAAGTAACTAGGAACACTCATGGATTACACTTAACACAAGCACGTTATATTGCAGATCTCCTCAACACCACCAACATGGCTGATGCTCGTCCGGTCTCGACGCCAATGTGCTCCAACTCCGCTCTCACTCTCCGGTCTGGTGCTCTCCTTGAAGATGCTACTGAATATCGTCGCGTGGTGGGAAGCCTCCAGTACTTGTCCCTCACGCGTCCGGACATTTCATTTGCGGTCAACAAGTTATCTCAGTTTATGCATCAACCTACCACTGATCACTGGACAGCCGTCAAGCGAGTTCTTCGTTATTTGGTGGGTACTCTTCGTCGCGGTATCACCTTCTCCTCCCGGTCTAAGCCTTCTCTTCATGCCTTCACTGATGCGGATTGGGCTGGCAACAAAGATGATTTCACCTCCACTAGTGCTTACATTGTCTACTTGGGTCAACATCCGGTTGCGTGGGCCTCGAAGAAACAAAAAGGAGTTGCACGTTTTGTCTACTTGGGTCAACATCCGGTTGCGTGGGCCTCGAAGAAACAAAAAGGAGTTGCACGTTCTTCTACCGAAGCTGAGTATCGCGCGATTGCTTCCACTATGGCTGAAGTCTGCTGGATACGATCTTTACTCTCCGAGCTCGAGGTTCCTCTCTCCTCGTCTCCACCTACTATTTATTGTGATAATCTGGGAGCTACTTATCTCGCAGCAAATCCGGTCTTCCACTCTCGCATGAAGCACATTGCCCTTGATTATCACTTTGTTCGTCATTTTGTTCAACATGGTCGAGGTTCCTCTCTCCTCGTCTCCACCTACTATTTATTGTGATAATCTGGGAGCTACTTATCTCGCAGCAAATCCGGTCTTCCACTCTCGCATGAAGCACATTGCCCTTGATTATCACTTTGTTCGTCATTTTGTTCAACATGGTTTGGTTCGAGTCACACATGTCCCTTCTGCTGATCAGTTGTCCGATGCACTCACCAAACCTNTGTAGATATTGTAATACTCCTTTATAAGGAGACTCTTGTTAATAGAATTGTATCATTCAGCTCAACAGAATCCTCCTTCCCAAGCAAAATGTTTGGGTCTGTAATGGCCAAAGTACGACTATGGATCGTTGTTTTGTTTCGGCAAGTCTCACTGTAGGTATCCGGAGTTTAACCTTCACCACAACTTGATAACAAATTTTGAAGGTTTTCCACGTTATCTTATTATAGTGGAATCACGTATGTGAAGATAATGTCAAATGTTTGCAAAGAAGTAGAGTTGATTAAGAGATTTTCTGTATTTGTTGAATTAGGTTTTATTGTGATTAGGTCTTACATGTACTCCATTCTAGGTCTGTAATCTTAGTGGGAGAAAAAAGAAACAATATATAAAACAGAAGATGTCTACACGAGGTGATTGGTCATAAACTGTCCACTGACATCATTTATATGATGCAACATGTGCATAGCTTGTGTGAAAAAAAAGAGTAATTATATACTTTTCTTTACTGTTTTTTTTTTTTCTGTTTTCTCTTAGATTTGGTATATATTTTATGAAAATTTTCTTAATGTTTTTGTCAAAGTTGACAGTTGTCAAAATAAGCCCATGAAATAATGTCTGTCCAAAAAAAAAAAAAAGTGTGGGTTTAAAGTTTGTCAGATACGCGACCAATTATTGTCCAAAAAAAAAAAAAAGTGTGGGTTTAAAGTTTGTCAGATACGCGACCAATTATGCTGCCAGATGGATATAAAAGATAGACAATCTTCCACGTGTATCATTATCCACCAATGTTCCAGATTTTGTAGGGTTATTATGTAAGAGTAAAGCTCTCATCTATAAATACGATCTGATAACGAAACTTCACTCTTAGCATTTTCATCTTCAACAACGTAAGTTCCTCTCCATTTTCTCCTTTGTTCTATAATATATTTCTCTGTAAATTTTCCAATTAAAGAAAAATTATTGGCAAAATTAAACTAGTTTAGGAGAGTTCATATGTTAATTTGATGGTCTGTACCGGTTTTTGTTTTCAACTGGTCATTCTTTTGATTCCGACATCAATTCTAGCTTGTTTATTGTCCGTTTCTCTTTTATTCGTAAGAAGGTTTGACTAGGAAAACCTTAACTTTTTGGTGTAATGAATTTAGTGAAAGATTGAAAGAGAGAGAGAGAGGGGAAACCAAAAAGAACTCTTTTACAGAAACCCTAATTTATAGATCGTATGTGATTTTGATTTATACTAACTCAATTTCGTTTTTGTTGCAGCACTTATTGATTTTCAAGAGATCAAGAAAACAAAAATGTCGCAGCCAAACAACGATAAAAATCATGAAGAAGAAGCAGTTGGAGAGGATCAAAATCGCCCTAAAAGAAAACGACAGAATCATCGTCACAGCCCATCTCAGATTCAGAGGATGGAAACGTAATATTTTTACAAAATGACAAATATTAAGATTAATGACAAATTATATTTAAGTATATCACATTTCTCTCTCTCTTTTATTTTGTGTTGAGTAGTTTCTTCCTCGAGAATCCTCGCCCAACTATAAATCAAAGGGAAGAGCTTAGTCATCAATTGGGTTTACACCCTATGCAGATCCAAGCCTGGTTCCAGAACAAACGCACCAAACTCAAGGTATATTCATATATAATGTATGTATTGACATCACATGAGTTGGTAATCATTTTACATAACTGTAGTTTGGTGATTTTAGGGCTATCTTTATTTGGTAAGAGACAGGAGAATCCAACTTTTGATTTGTTTTGTTTTGCAGAGTCATCAAGAACGTCTTGAGAACGAACAACTTAGACTTAGAGCTGACAAGGGACTGATCGAAGACTCTATTCGTCAACTTGCAGAAGATAAGAAGCAGATGATAGAGTTGGCAGATGGAGCTATACAGGAGCTGTTGTTGATGGCTAAAACAGATGACATACTGTGGTTGGGAGGAGTTGATGGCTTGGACTTTGAAGAATACGAAAAGGTGTTTGGATATGGTGTCGGGCCTATACTAAGCGGTTTTAGAGTCGAGGCATCCATATCAAGTGCAACTGTGGCAATGGATCCTGCTAGCATTGTCAACATGTTTATGCAAACGGTAAGTTGATTAAGTTTCTCATTAATTAATCTCTTTTAACTATATAAACATAATATAGTAGATATATGTGTAATTATTGATATGTATACACAGAATCAATGGTCAGAGATGTTTGTCGGAATGGTTAATAGAGCCACAAATCTTGAACAAATAGTGTCTAATGTTACCCGAGATGGAGATCTCCAACTGGTAATTATTCTTTTCTTTTTGTCTTTTTAAAAACATAAAAAGATGATATAAAGCAAAACTGAAATCATACTCGATACAACTTAAAGTAATGTTGTTGTTTTTTTTTAATTCATAGTTGAATGCTGAGTACATGGTGCCTTCCCCGCTAATCTCAACCCGTGAAAGCTTCTTCCTCCGCTACTGTAAAAAGGTAGGGGATGGTTCTTGGGCGGTGGTGGATGTTTCCATCGACCACCTCTTTTCTAATATGCACCGTACATGTCGCCGTCAACCTTCAGGATGTTTGATTGAAGAAGCTACTAGTGGTTATTCCAAGGTATATATCTCATTATGGTTGCTTTATGTTTGGTTCATAATATATAGTTAACGATTACTTTTGTTTACTTGAAAAAAAAAGGTTACATGGGTTGAACATGTGAAAGTAGATGATAGAGTTGACTCTCACACCATATTTAAAAATTTATCCCGTCAAGCTTTTGGTGCTAACCGCTGGGTTGCAACATTGGAACGCCAGTGTAAAAGGAATGCTAGGATCATGGGGAAAGGATTTGATGATACTGTAGATTCTGGTGATTACATCATTCATTCTCAAATTTGATTCACAGAAACACGTATTTTTATAATTATGAGGTTAATTTGAGACATGGTGCAGCTCTAACGAAAAGTGGAAGGATCAACATTCTGAAATTAACTAACAGGATTGCGAGAAACTTCTTCCTTGGACTGACCCCATCGATGGGGTCCTCAGTTTCTGATGATGCACGAGATCATATCAGAGTGATGACAATGAAGAACAACATTGATCCAGGAAGACCTTACATGCTTAATCTCTGTGGAACCACTTCGTTTTGGGTCTGTGCTCCTCCTAAAACTGTCTTCGACTTCCTCAGCGATGAGAAAAATCGAACAAAGGTATACTTATTTAGGACAAAGACTTCATTTTTTTCCCTATATATATAACATGTTATGTTTCTGCAGTGGGATATTCTCTTCAAAGGAGGAAATGTGCAGAAGATATTGGAGATTCCAAATGAGAAAGACAATGGGATCTCTGTAACTTTGCTCCACCAGGTATTTTAATACCTAAGTTGTGTTTTCCAAAATGCATTCTTTATCTTTGATATATGATCAATGCGGAAAAATGTGGATTACAGAATACTACAGACAACTGCGACAACAAGGTGATGACAGTTCAAGAGAGCTCTTTCGATTCAACGGCTTCATTTGTGATCTATGCGCCTGTTGATACAGCAATAATACAAACTCTTCTCAGTGGAGGTGGTGATCCTGACAATGTGGCTCTCGTACCTTCTGGTTTTGCTATTTTTCCGGATGGTTTGGGCCAGCCTGGAGGAGGATCACTCCTCACTATTGCCTACCAAAAATCGACTGTAGTAGCTCCTAATATTGATCTGACTAAAAAATTGTCTGAAACCGTGAGGAATCTGATTCGTAATACCATGCTGAAGATCCAAACCTTTTTTCCTTTTTCGACTGCTTGAACCTCACAATCTGGTAATCTACTGAATCCATAAAACAATATCGAAAAGTAGCTACCAGTTAAAATACTAATGACGTTTTTGTTTTCTCTTTTTACATGGAAGTATGCTAAATGGAAGGTTGAGTAAAGGAGGAAAGGGAGAGAGTTCGTGTGAAGATCGAACACTATCTTCCAATAATCTTATTTTATAATTTGAGTCGTTTTAGTTTCCTTGTCATTGTATACCATAACAGTTTTGATCATAATGAAAGCTGAAAGTGACAGATTTATGAATAATATGAACTGTTATTGTATTGATTGATGATCTTAGGTTAATACATAGAGTTTATATAGGAATATAAGCCTATCAAATATGGAAATTACATAAGAGAATATTGCATAATATTGAGTTTCTTGTTCTTCAAGTATTGCCTTTTCCGTAGATTGTAGGAATATTTCCAATTCCTTGATCGTTTCCATTTCTTTCTCCAATATCCTCCCTCAAGTTGGAGCATGAAGGTTGTGAATGCCCAACTTGACCAAGAATGAATCGTATTCCTTGCGTTCATTGTTTTTTTTTTTTTGTGAAATCTGATTAAAGCCGAGAGGCTTAAAAAAAAAATTATGCCGAGGGGCGAGGTTTTGATTTGAGCCGAGAGGCTTAGTTTGGTTTTGAGCCGAGGGGCTTTGGTTTGGTTTTGAGCCGAGGGGCTTGGTTTTTGTTGTGCCGAGGGGCAAGGTTTTGTTGTGCCGAGGGGCATGACGTAATCAATCGCTTAGGGCGATGAATCCTAATCAATCGCTAAGGGCGATGAATCCTAATCAATCGCTTAGGGCGATAAATCCTAGTCAATCGCTTAGGGCGATGAATCCTAATCAGATGATTCTGAAGATGACAATCCTAAGGGCGATGAATCCTAATCAATCGCTAAGGGCGATGAATCCTAATCAATCACTTAGGGCGATGAATCCTAATCAATCGCTTAGGCTTTCTCTAGGCTTCACTAACTCGATCGCTGATACATCTCTCTTTACTTACATACGAGGTAACGACATAGTCTACATTCTTGTCTATGTAGATGATATTATTGTCACTGGCTCTAGTCAAGCCCTCATTCGTCACTACATTGATGGCCTTGCATCTCGATTCTCTCTTAAAGATCTGGGTACACTTCGGTATTTCCTTGGTATTGAGGTATCTCGCACTGCCCGTGGTCTCCACCTCTGTCAACGGAAGTATATATTAGACCTTCTTGACAAAACCAATATGGCGAATGCCAAACCAGTGTCCACACCGATGCAAGTTTCCCCTAAACTGACATTACATGGTGGTGTTTCTCTTGATAATCCCACTGAGTATCGTCAAGTCTTGGGAAGTCTTCAGTATCTTGCCTTCACCAGACCTGATATTGCTTTTGCAGTGAACAAACTATCGCAATATATGCACTCTCCCACGGATCAACATTGGCAAGCGGTCAAACGTGTTCTGCGATATCTAGCTGGCACTTCTACACATGGCCTATTCTTTCGTGCAGATTCGCCTCTTACTCTCCATGCATACTCTGATGCGGATTGGGCTGGAGACACTGATGATTTCACTTCAACCAATGGCTATATTATTTATCTTGGTATGAGTCCTATCTCTTGGACTGCACGCAAACAAAAAGGAGTCGCTAGATCATCCACAGAGGCCGAGTATAGGTCGGTGGCAAATACAGCAAGCGAACTACGGTGGGTTCAGTCTCTCTTAGGTGAACTGGGCATCACTACACCTACACCTCCTGTGATTTATTGTGACAACATTGGTGCGACACATCTCTCAGCTAATCCGGTGTTCCATTCTAGGATGAAACATCTTGCTCTAGACTATCACTTTATCCGTCAACAGGTTGAGAATAAACACCTACGTGTCTCTCACATTTCTACTAAAGATCAACTAGCTGACGCCTTGACGAAAGCTCTTCCAAAGCCACGTTTTCGACTTATTATGTCCAAGATTGGAGTTGCTGAACCACCTCCATCTTGAGGGGGCGTATTAGAGATATATGTAAATATTCCCTTGGTGTATATATAACCTTGTATATTCTATTGTCAATACACAACACAATTCCATACCTTACACCTTGGTGTATATATAACCTTGTATATTCTATTGTCAATACACAACACAATTCCATACCTTACATTTAGTTTTCTCAAAATTAAACCTGATCTAAAAAGGTATCGTTTTAATTCATTAAGTTAACAGTATAGTTCAAATTAACACACCAACTTTTAAAATTTTCGCTTTTTAAAACACATCCTTAACTTCATAAACGGGAGTTACTAACTCTGTTAATTCTCCGTCACTTTAATCATTAAATTAAACGGTATATTTCGAGATTCTTTTTAGAAAAGCCTCTTTTAGTTTGTTCTTGCTTAACGCCATGAAAGATAAAGAAAGAAGCTTTCAAATCCTTCTGGGATCACTCCGAATAGAGAATTGGAGCTCAAATCAAGTTTCTGAAGCATACCCAGTTGCAAAATCGTGGGTGGGATGGTACCTGTTAACGAATTGTAATCTAAGCTGACGAGGCTATTGAGATTCCCTATTGGCATAGGGATTTGACCTGTTAGATTGCTGAGATTGAAGTGTAAGAGAGGATTTAGAGAGGAGTTTCCAAAGGGAAGATGATTGTTGGGAAATGAAGAAATTGAAAAAGGAAGACTAATTGAAGAAAAGGGAGAGAGAATATTGAAGAATGGACTCATTATTTTGCCGATTGAACTCCTTTTTTTGCCGAATCTGAGATTGATTTTAAAACTTTGTTTCTCCAAAGTTATTGAAGAAACTGTGTGATAGATTTTAATCGATTTGAAAAAATTTGACTTGATCTGATCACAAACAAGCAAATTTACGATTCTTTTTTTTTTTTTTTTTTTTTTTAAAATTAATTCAATCAAAAATAACTTGTTCTGTTACAAAAGAACTGGAAAGTTTTGTAGAAAGAATCATTCAGATTTAATCGATTCTTCTTTAACCTTTGATTATCATTTTGGGTTTTCTTTTTCTTCGATTCAATTTTCGATTGATTTGAATGTTTCGTCTCAAATGCTTGAGGTTTTATAGCCTATGGATCCGCTCAAATCAATCTTCTTTTCTCAAACATGTCTAGAATTCTGATTCTTCACCTATTCCTTGAGAAATTTGTGTTTGATTTTTTAACTTTCTTTTTTTTTGGAAAGCTGATTTTTTAATTTTTATTTAGCCAATTTGTAGACAACATTTTGAACCTTAGTTTCGGTGGGGAGAGAAGGAGTTGCAGAAGGTGGAAGAGAAGAAAGAAGAATTGGAGGTGGAGAGAGAAAGGGTTTTAATGAATAAAACGCTAAAGTAACAGAATCATTAACGGAATCATAACTCCCGTTTGTGGAGTTAACGGCATGTGTAAAATAGCCAAGATTTTAAAAGTTTATGTGTTAATTAGAATTAATCTGTTTGGTTAGTGAATTAATCAGAACTGAAGAAACGCACCTTAACACAAGATGCAGACTGCTCTCTCTGCGGTTTTGACAAGGAAGATACAATGCATCTCTTCTTTCAATGTGCTTTCTCCCGGCTCGTTTGGACGCTATCTCCATATCAGGCTATACTCTGCGATGACACTTACTCCATCCAAGGTAAACTCTACTCCTGCTTTCAAATTAGTGACAGCCTAGAGGAAGAGCATAAGCTACTTTGGATATGGATACTATGGAGGATATGGAAAATGCGAAATGAATTGGTATATCAAGGCACTAAAGTAGACGCGCTTAAGGCTTATAACATGGCTAAGGCATACTCTTACGAATGGTATGAGCATCAAAAGATCATCAGAGCCACACCACACTCGGTACAACCCCCAGAAGCTACACCTCAATGGCATCCACCGCCGCAAAATTTCCTTAAGTGTAATACGGATGCATCGTGTTCCTTAAGTGTAATACGGATGCATCGTGGCAGGATAATCATGACCGATGTGGAGTTTCTTGGATTCTACGTAATGAGTTAGGAGGAGTAGTTTTCTGGGGTGTCAAGACTTTCCCTAAGCTTCTTTCACCATTAGAGGCTGAGGCAACGACTTTGCTATGGGCTTCGAATTGTCTTGGAAATAGGGGGTATGATAATATAGTTTTCGAAAGTGACTCTTCTACTTTAATAGAGGCTGTCAACGACCCGAAAAGTAACCCTCGGCTACGTAGCTACACTACAGAGCTCCAAGGCAGGATACAAAGGACTGGTTGGCACTGTCGATTNTTAGGGTTTTTTTGGACAATGTGATCCCACTATGGCTTGGTCCATTTTTGGATGTAATCGTTTGATACACATTTAAGATTAATTCATTTGGTTTTGAGAAAAAAAAAAAAAAAGAGAAGGTGTTAGTTCATGTTTAATTTTGGGAAAACAAAGAAAGTTTGTGTATGATTTGACCATTTTCCCAAATTAAAACCTTGGACATACATGTCAGTTAGAATATCTCGAATCCTTTGTTGCAATATAAATTTTAATTATCATTTTAGACGTAATTGAAAAACATTCGATTGAAGTTTGGATAACCAAATTGGAAAGCAACCCCTCATTCACTTTCAAACAACTGACAAAATTGATGGACCAGACAATCGGACGGTTCTACTTCTATTAATAAAATTGGATTTGATTCATAATGTGGATTTTGTTTTTTTTGGTTTAAATAGATTGCTCAACTTTTAGCAAAACCTGATATGGCACCAGCTGCGTGGGTGAGAAAGCTTGTAACTTTATGTGATCAAGCTCCTGCAACGCCATTTGATGCGGTTAAACGTGTTCTTGAGAAGGAGTTGGGTAAAAGCATTGGCGAAATCTTTGAAACATTTGATGAAAATCCTCTTGGTTCTGCTTCTATTGCTCAGGTATTACAGCTTTTAGAGAAAACCTTACAATTAAGCAAGTATACATGTTTGACTGAGAGTATTTAATAGTTTCTTGATCATGGACCAATTATGGAACTATAGACCTATCAGGAAAGTGCCATGAAGATTTAGTTTTAAAGTAGAATTAGACTGTTAGTTTATGTCTCAACACCTCATGATGGTTTCTTGATTTATGTTGGATCCTTGTCCTCTCTTGCCATAGATCTATTATTACCTGACATGGAAATGTAGGACGTTGTCATACTCGGGTTAAGATTATACTAAAATAGTTCAGTCAGCTCATCTAGGGTAAACTTGGCAAAACTCATTTATGTTTGATGAATCTAGGGTCAAACGCATAGTTTTCCTTCTTAGTTGAATGTTGGATTATCAGGGATTTGACATACACTATTAGCGAGAGTAACTTGGTTTTATAAGAATATATGACTATATATGCAATTGATTTGTATACGTTTATTTGGTTTTTTTAGGTTCACAGAGCAAAAGTAAAGGGTAACAAGATGAATGTTGTTGTAAAGGTAAGCATTATCAGGGGACAACTAAAAGCCTCCCACCTTATCATAAGATTTTAATTTGATACCATCTTGTTTAGGTTCAACATCCTGGCATCGAAAGATTGATGATGACAGACATAAGAAACTTGCAACTATTCGCCATGTACATTCAGAAAACAGATGTCAAATTTGACTTGCACTCCGTCACAAAGGAAATGGAGAAACAGGTATTTATTGATCCAGGTCCCTTACTAGATGTAGCACGTAAGAATTCTTTTTCTCCAACTCACTGAAAAACTATGCGTTTTCTTTTTCAAGATTGGTTATGAATTTGACTTCAAAAGAGAGGCCAATGCAATGGAAAGAATTCGACGTTTTCTTGTAGAGAATAACAAAAAGCCTCCTGTTGTTGTTCCAAGAGTTCTGCGAGATATGGTGACCAAGTAAGTGTTCTTACTTTGGTAAATCAGATACCTGCTTTATTATGTTGATAATGTTTACGGCTTTCTCGAAATAAATCCTTCTTTACCCGCCAAGTATTCATTATGAACAATCATACTTCTCTCAGGAGGGTTCTGGTGATGGAATACATTAATGGAATTCCGATCCTTAGCATTGGTGATGAGATGGCTAAAAGAGGGATAAATCCTCATGGTAAGATTGCAGAGGCAGCAAAGCAGTAAGCTCCTACATCATCTCCGAGAGTATGGTGCCTTAGTTCTATGGCCCAAACTTTGAATATCTATTATGTTCTAGAAATCCATGTGTCACTTTTTGTTGTCTTTATATTGTCATGCCAATTGAAATATACTGATACCACACTGGAATTTATATCTTCTCTTGGCCCAGCAAGATACTTAACAGTTTATCCCGTGCGTATGGCCAAATGATACTTAAAAGCGGTTTCTTTCATGCGGATCCACATCCTGGAAATATCTTGATTTGTAAAGGTCAAGAGGCAAGTCATATATTGCTTTTGCTTGTAGTTGTTCTTTTTTTTTGGTATTTGTGCCTAACTTACCTGTCTGTCTATATAGTATTGAGTAGTAATCTTGTTTCATGTCGTCAGGTTGCACTGCTGGACTACGGCCAAGTAAAGGAACTCCCTGAA
>CM071719.1:11539168-11557429 GCA_036630335.1 Physaria fendleri | reverse complement strand
TTTTTTTTTTTTTTTTTGGGTCGGCACATATTTCCTTTTAACCTAATTCCCAAAATTAGTAGCTTTTATAAATAAATAACGCCACCACTTACAATTTCATTATCAAAAATCCTCAAATTTCCTCAAAGAATCTCAAATCCTCTCTTCTTCACAAAGATGTCGACCCAGAAGATCGTGTTGAAGAGTTCCGATGGTGAATCTTTCGAGGTTGAAGAAGCTGTGGCTCGTGAGTCACTGACTATAGCGCATATGATTGAAGATGATTGCGTCGTTAACGGAGTCCCGCTTCCGAATGTTACGAGCAAGATCCTTGCGAAGGTGATCGAGTATTGCAAGAAACACGTTGATGCTGCTGCTGCTAAGACCGAGGCTGTTGAAGGTGCTTCGACAGATGAAGAACTCAAGAACTGGGATTCTGAGTTTATGAAGGTTGATCAAGCGACGCTCTTTGAGCTTATTCTGGTATGTTTCTTTCGATTCGATTTGATCTTGATTTGAATTTTACATCGGTGTTTGCTTTTTTTTGTTTTTGATTTTGGGATTTCTGTCGGCGATTAGGGTTTCGAAATTTTGGGGGAGAAATTAAAGGCGTAAAATATTGAATTAGTTAGGGTTCTTACGGAATTGAGTGAATCGAATCAGTCGAAGTTGTTAGGGTTGTCAATCCGTATATACAGAACTGAAGAAAGTTTCAATTTAGGTTATTATGTGTTTGTATCTAAGTTTCAAATTAGGGCAGAAGATGAAGGTTGAATTTGTTAGGGTTCTTAATGAATGATTAGGGTTAATTTGTATATACTGAACTTGCAAAGTTTCAATTTTGGGTTACTATGTTTTTGTTTGTAACTAAGATTCAAATTTTTTTTGTATCATGTGTAGGCTTCTAATTACCTGAACATCAAGAACCTGCTTGACCTTACATGTCAAACTGTGGCTGATATGATCAAAGGCAAGACTCCAGAAGAGATTCGCACAACTTTCAACATCAAGAACGACTTCACACCTGAGGAAGAAGAAGAGGTTCGTAGAGAGAATCAATGGGCTTTTGAATGATCATCTGATGATCCCCTTGCAAAGAGAATCATAAACCAAACCAGTGTCTTCCTCATGTTTCATGACTATGTTCTTTATCTTTATGCTTTGTTTTGTGAACAAGAACCTTTGGTTTGATTACTCTTTCTTGGATAATTAAGTTTGCCTTGCAAATATCTTGTTCCTCTTTCTTCTTCTTCTTCTACAAATGCACTTCATTGCAAAGCTTCTTTGTTAGAACAGGTGGTCTAAGTTAAATCAGTTACTCACCACTCTGTAGCTGACTAGAGTTCAGAGTCATTAGGTGTTAAATTGATTGTACAAATACAATTGATTCTGAACACAAGAAAAGCATTACAGAACTTCAACATTAAGTGTTCTAAATCTTCCCCGGCAACGGCGATTATGTAAAGTACAGACACATGACTAATGATTTTTTGTGGATACAAATTAACATGGGAAGTGGAAGATCCATGTCGTGCTCCTTCAAGGTTAATGCACTGATTCTTGCAAGCACCATTGTTTCCACAGACATTCATCTCTCAACGTTAATCATCAAAATATAACAGTTAAAACAGGTTTTGCATTCATATGAAAAGATCATTACTTACCAAAAGCAGCAAAGGAAGAAGAGTTAGTATATCACTTGTCATTGTGTAAACCCCAGAGACGGCTATGTAGTAAGACATTACAATGAAACAAGTTGCTAATAATAGAAGTTAAGATATTGACTAATCAAATACTTAAGATAGCTTGTCTCTCCACCACTTCTATTTGCATATCTAATGTAACCTAAGCAGCTCCATCAGCTTTGGGTTTAGCCCACATCTGATGACAAGATAAACCACCTAAATAAAGTAATCAATTAGATTATTGAACAAAACTTTAATTTTTCCTTTATATCCAATCAATTATAATCTATACTTATTATCTCACGTTTAAATTTATAAATCAAACTTTAGTTTACGCGTTGATTATTATTTTAACCTAAAGAAGAAAGAACCCTCTCCATGGGCGCCACAATGAGCACAAAATGATACCCTAACCTGCTTTACACGCAAAAGTAAAAGCATTCCCACAAACTCCAATTAGTGCAACATTATTTTTTCATTTCTTTTAAATGTTCCCTTTATTTCAAACAATCTTCTTATAAAAAGGACCAACCAACAAACAAAACCATGGAATAAGACCTAAGAGTCGGAAAAAAGACCGATCTACTTTGCTCATAACCTTAAAACCGACCAAACATTATGGGGTTTTGCTTCTCCAAATTACTAAACAGAGAACCTCTCCCTGACCCACCCGTTTCTCAAGACCAAACTGATAATTCAACTTCCAATCCTCAGCCAGAACACAAACCAGCTTCCCCACCTCCTTCCTCTTCCTCTGGTTCTCAGCTCAGCCCAATCTTGGACCGACCATTGGTCGATCTCTCATCTCTCTACGGCCTGGGCAAAGAACTAGGCAGAGGCAATTTCGGAATCGTCTACCGATGTACAGATAAATCCAATGGAAGGGAATACGCCTGCAAATCTATCTCAAAAAGTAAACTCATACATCCCAGAGATATCGAAGACGTGAGACGTGAGGTTATGATCTTTGAACACCTCACTGGTCAACCAAACATCGTTGAATTTCGAGGCGCTTATGAAGACAATGATAATGTTCATTTGGTCATGGAGCTCTGTTCTGGTGGCGAGCTCAATGAACGTATCAACAAGAAAGGGAGATACTCTGAGAAAGATGCAGCTAATATATTCAGACAGATCATTAACGTTGTTAATGTTTGTCATTTCATGGGAGTTGTTCATAGAGACATAAAGCCTGAGAATTTCTTGCTTCTTAGTAACGAAGAAGATTCTCCAATCAAAGCCACCGATTTTGGAGTCTCTCTTTTCATCGAAGAAGGTAAATTGCTAAAAGTTAATATTCTACATTGCTAAACTTACGACTGTTTGCTTCAAAGGTTTTGTCCTTGCTTTCACATTAAGTAGTTAGTAACTCACTAGGATCTGGAGATAAACCATAACGTTTAGACTTGTGTTAGAATGAGGAACAAAAAAAATAGTGACAATAACATCCAACATCGGAAAGTGGTGCACGAAGAAAGTTTACATAGAATTTATTTGGCTACTGTGTCACTAAAATGCATTTATTTTTATTGACGACAAAAAGAAAAAAAAAAACTATGTCGTGATTCGTAGTCTCTGTAAATATGTATTAAGAGTGAATCTGTTTGAATGAATACTAACTAAATCTTTGGCTTTGCATTATGAAATCGTTACATACATATGGTTAGGTAAAGTGTATCAAGATATTGCTGGGAGTGAATACTATGTTGCACCTGAAGTTCTACTTCGAAACTACGGGAAAGAGATCGATGTATGGAGTGCTGGTGTTATGCTTTACATTCTTCTCTGTGGTGTTCCTCCATTTTGGGGAGGTATGCTAAATAATAATAAAAAAATGAATCTAAAAGTTTATTATCACATACACAACTTGATTTTCTAAGACATGACATTCGGTTTCTACTTAATGTTGTTTAGAGGGCGAGAAGACTACATTTGAGAATATCTTAGTAGGAAAGCTAGATCTTAAAACTAATCCTTGGCCTACTATATCAAAAAGTGCTAAAGATTTGATTAGAAAGATGTTGACAAGAGATCCGAAAAAGAGGATTACAGCAGCTGAAGCACTTAAGCATCCATGGCTGACAGACAGCAAAATTTCAGATGAACCGATTGATAGCGCGGTTCTTATTAGGATGAAGCAGTTTAGTGCAATGAACAAGCTAAAGAAACTTGCCTTAAAGGTAAAAGAAATGAGTATCCATTTCTAAGATGGGTTCAAGATTGATCTTTAACAAGTGAATTTTGTTTTTTTTAGGTGATAGCAGAAAACTTATCTGAAGAAGAAATACAGGGACTGAAGCAAATGTTTAAGAATATGGATAGAGATGGTAGTGGAACCATCACTTTTGATGAACTAAGAAGTGGGTTACAACTTCTTGGATCTAACCCTATGGGATCTGAAATCAAACAACTCATGGAAGCTGTATGGAAAAAGAAATCAAACAATAGCTCAATATCATGATCTGAAAGCTTTCTGAAAATGGGTTTTTTTTTTTTTTGTTAATCTATAGGCTGATGTGGACAAAAGTGGGAAGATTGACTACATTGAGTTCATAACTGCTACAATGCATCGCCATAGATTGGAGAAAGAAGAAAATTTGTTGAAAGCATTTAAGTTCTTTGATAAAGACAGAAGCGGGTTAGTGTTCTTAGACATATCTCCTTCTTCCACTAAATGAATCAATGACTGAGTTGTCTTCTAACATATTCTTCCTATAGATTTATCACAAGAGAAGAGCTTAAACATGCTATGACTCAACATGGCATGGGTGATGATGCAACTATAGACGAAGTTATTGATGATGTTGATACCAACAAGGTAAGAAATTATAACATTTCTTTATAGTTGTGTGTTGTTATAGTGTAATGATGATGATGATTTTGCTAGGATGGGAGGATAAACTACCAGGAATTTATGAAGATGATGATGAAAGGAACTACAGATTCAGAACCAAAGCTGCTCATATGATCTATTCCAACTACAATTACGGATACTTTGCTCCTAATCCTCTACTATAACCTAAGTAAAACCTAATAATAAAGAGGAATGAATCAGAATGATATGTAAAATTGAAAATGTACCTTTACGATGATTCAGTCAGATTCATCTTTGATCGTCACGGCGTTTTTTCTCGATCATCTTTCTCTGTTTCTCCGCGAGTTTATCTAAAGCTGATGAAACAGCATCACTTCCACCGATCAAAAGGTTTGTGATAACCTCCGGATCAGTTTCGAATCGCGCAGCTTCAAATTCCTTCCTCGCGTTATCTCTAAGCACGTCTTTCCATAGAGTTCCTCTTGAATCAGTCCACATGAAGAATCGAGTCGCTCGTAATATATCTCTGTATAAACTCAACGCTTCCCGTCGCGTGCTCGTTAAACGACGCCTGTTTAGAAACTCAGCTTCTTCGTCGTTGATGATTGGTTTTTCTTTTTTTGCTAGATGTCTATCGAGAAGCTCTTCAATGGTGTCTGGACCTTCGTGTAAGAGACGCCTCGATGATATAGCTTCGATTCGAATAATCAGATTTCGCAATTTTTGGAGCTTCACAGCCATATCTCTCCCCCTCCCTCTCTCAAGCACAAACACCAAAATCGAAACTTCTTGCTATCCCACAGTGTCGCCAACAGAAAAATGGGCTTATTCATAAACCTGTATAGGCCCATTTACAGCCCAAATAACAACCCACTACATTATTATTTTTGAGAAAAAAAAAACATGGTATACACGTGGAATACTCAAGATCTATCGACAGTTGTCACATTCTGAAGACTTCATCTTTCTTATCTGTATATGTATAACTCGATCTAGTTTTTAAAATGTTTAAATCATGAGTTAGACTGTCCGGTCGAATATAACAGCTGGACATCGATGTCGTACGAGCATTATGGTCTACAGTTGTAATGAATAGTCAGTAAATTTAGAATGGTTTCATAGAATAATAATAAAATTGGACCAATCTACAACGAACTTGTCTTTGTTAAGACATTAAAAATGTCGTGTGCGCAAAAAACAGCACGTGAGCTGTAATATGAAGTGATCAAAGAAAGATTCGTCTTCATATACAGACAGATTGCATAACACATTGTCATGTGAAATCGTGATACCACTAATTTACCATAAAATCATATAATTTAATTAAACAATAATTGATTA
The DNA here is from genome assembly GCA_036630335.1 of Physaria fendleri. Classification (NCBI taxonomy): domain Eukaryota; kingdom Viridiplantae; phylum Streptophyta; class Magnoliopsida; order Brassicales; family Brassicaceae; genus Physaria; species Physaria fendleri. The sequence continues at coordinate 11,551,609 of CM071719.1, read as the reverse complement.
CGCCAGGGACCAGTTTTTAATAGTTTTATTTTCTTTCTTTTTTTGGAGTTCACATAAAAAAAATTATTAAGGAGCTGGCCTAACCCTACATTACAACGTGGATACAGTGAAATGCTTGGGATATCACAGAAAAAAACACATCAAGATCGTAAATACTGATTCAATGACAGTAATATTCACATGTAGCCATATAGATCTGGATCTATAAATAATTGGATTGAAAAATGTAAATAAAAACTATAATAAATGTCAAAAAAAAAAAACTAAACGAAGATGTATGAATATGGCATTTTAAAAAATATATGTATGTAGCATTTACTTTTATTTTCGTTCTGTGGCATCATAATATTTTATACAATGTGGACCATAAGCTTATGTTATTTATTTGCAACTTGAAATATTCTAAATAGGATATTCCCACAAGACATGTTTTGTACATAAACCAAGTAAAGACTCTTAAACTTAACTTCTCCTTCTCTCTCTCAATCTCCCTTCACAATGGTTGACTCGGTGGCTCTCTTCTGCACCGCCGGTCTCGTGGCTGGTGCTCTCTACTGGTTCATCTGCGTCTTAGGTCCAGCTGAAAGAAAAGGCAAAAGAGCATTAGACCTCTCAGGTGGCTCAATCGCCTCCGAGAATGTTAAAGACAACTACAATCAATACTGGTCTTTCTTCAAGAAACCAAAAGAGATCGAAACAGCTGAGAAAGTCCCTGACTTCGTAGACACATTCTACAACTTAGTCACCGACATTTACGAGTGGGGATGGGGACAATCTTTCCATTTCTCTCCTCATATTCCCGGAAAATCTCATAAAGATGCTACAAGGATTCATGAAGAAATGGCTGTTGATCTCATCAAAGTCAAACCAGGACAAAAGATCCTAGACGCAGGTTGTGGTGTAGGTGGACCAATGAGAGCTATCGCAGCACATTCAAAGGCTCATGTTACAGGCATCACCATCAACGAGTACCAAGTCCAACGTGCTAAGCAACACAACAAGAAAGCTGGACTTGATTCACTATGCGACGTCGTTTGTGGTAACTTTCTAAAAATGCCCTTTGATGAAAACACATTTGATGGTGCTTACTCTATTGAAGCAACATGTCACGCTCCTAAGCTAGAAGAAGTTTACTCAGAGATCTACAGAGTAATGAAACCAGGTTCTTTATTCGTATCATACGAATGGGTCACAACAGAGAAATACAAAGATGATGATGAAGAACATAAAGAGGTTATTCAAGGGATTGAAAGAGGTGATGCACTTCCTGGATTAAGAAGTTATAAAGATATTGCTGAGACGGCTAAGAAGGTAGGGTTTGAAGTTGTGAATGAGAAAGATTTGGCTAAACCACCGGCTAAACCATGGTGGAATAGGTTAAAGATGGGTAGGATTGCTTATTGGAGGAATCATGTTGTGGTTGTGATTTTGTCAGCTATTGGTGTTGCACCTAAAGGAACTGTTGATGTTCATGAGATGTTGTTTAAGACTGCTGATTATTTGACTAGAGGTGGTGAAACTGGGATTTTCTCTCCTATGCATATGATTCTCTGTAGAAAACCAGAGAAAGCTTCTGAATGATTTAGAAGTATTTTCTTCTTTGTTATATTTTTCAATTTTCCGTTTTGTGTTTTTTTAAACAATTTTTTCTTTTAAGTTCATTGTGATCTTTTTTCTCTTATTTTTAATTTGTTTTGATTGATTTTAATTACTTGAAATTTTGTTATTTGTTATTTTTTTTCAATTTCCGAAATTATTGGCTTTGGATAATAAACCTATCGGTGTTGTAAGATCAAACGGAATGAACGGTGGAGATCTGCTTTGAGGATCTGGCGACAAAACAGGTGAGTGTTACATTAAGATCAAAGGGTAGATTGGTAAATGATTTTGTTAGGTGTAATATTGTGTCCAATGGTAGTAACTTATGACTGGTCCTAGGATTTGTCAACTAGTTATATGATTTGTCGCATTGCGGTAGTGGGTGCATCGTGGTCGCACGAACTTGGTCTTACCTTAATTAATTATATATTATTGTATATTTTTTTTAATAATCACTTGGATCGAAACTATATTGGGCTTTTTTGCATGTAAGACATTGCTAAAGGCCCATTATTGTTCATCTACATGACAAAGTTACTCTTACTTGTATGCTAATGGAATTTTCTAGAATATGTTGTCTTTATGCAAACTTATACAAATCAACTTCAATTATGGGTGATGAATCTAACAAGACTACAGAGAAGATTGAGAAAGTTCCTCACTTTAGCTTTTATATTTAAGAGCATGGAGAAGATACACGAGGAAGAAGGTAATTTCGATTTTTTCCCCCATTATATTACAAAGAACAATTATTGGAGTTTGACGTAACTCAAACGATTTAGCATATTATTCGTTGAACAATATCCCTCAAATTAAGGGAAAAAATAACACAATTACCAAAGTTTACCGAGATTTTGCATAAATATAATGAATTGTACCTACCCCGAAGATATTGTAATATTATTAATTATTCAACATTTGGTATGTGATATTAATGGTTGATTGCGATTTTACATTTAATATTTTTTGGACAATTTGGTGGTAGGAAGACATTGGTTGTTGTCGGAGTCATGTCTACTCGAGTAAAAGAAAAATGAATCATTTAATTTGTGATTGTAAAACTGTAATATTCACATACGATTAACTGCAGTAAAAAATCTATATTAAAAAACAAAAAAAATGTGAAATTGAATCAAATGGTTCGAAGATGAAGTGGTTTAGGTGGATCAATGGTTCTTCTCTTCCACAAGTTAACTTCTTTCTTTGGTTTTAACCCTAACGGAGCTGAGAACGGTATAATTATATCATCTTCTTCATAATCATCATCTCTTAAATAAGCTCCTCTTGTATCATCATCAGAATAGTAACCACGTATATGATCATCATCCTCTTCTTCATGTTTCATCTCAATCTCCCAATCAAATCCACCTAAAGCTTCACGACTACTTGCAAATTTCTTCATCTGACCTAACGAAGGCACCGCAGTTGAAGAAACCACCGTAACTTGATGCTCATCCGCCGTGGGATGCGCTTTTCTTGATGTGTTTGCCGGTGAGAACCTAAAGAGACTTTTGATCTTGGAAAGATGACTTTTTTCATCTTCTTTGACCAAAGACGACGACGTTTTAGGGATGTTAGGTATCTTTGATGCTTTGGCTTTGTTCTTTTTACCGGTGGGACATTTAGACTTACCGAGTTTGATCTGACCCATACAAGAGACTTTAGGTGAAGTAGGTTCGTCCAAAACAGCGTCGTTTTTGTTTCTTCTAACTCGAGCTTCTTTAGGAACTAAAGAAACCATAGGACCAGAGAAAAACATCTTATTAGCCGCCATGTTGTTGTTATGGTGATTGTTATGGTGAAGATCTCTTCCAGGACTAAACGGTGGAACTCTATGTCCAAAAGACATGGCTTTAGGAAGCATCTTCAAGAGCTTGTTCTTGTTCTTAGGTTTTGAAGTATGGTGTTTGTTGTCCATTGATAAGAACAGAGGATTTGGAGTTTTGTTTTTTGGGTTTTATTATGATGTGAGGGACAAAGGAAAAAGAGAGGAAATAGGTTTGAAAAAGTCGACTATGATGCCTAGATTTTTGGATTTTGGTCAAATATGAACTAAAAGGAAGATTAATACTTTTGTGTTTATACGGCCGACTTAGAAAAATTTCAATGCGTAATGCATGTTAATATTTGATTGTTGGAAGTTTTCTTTTTTTGCTAAAGGGCAATAATATATATGAAGATTAGTTAGTTTCTAATTTGACTTTAATTTGGGTCTTAATAGTCTTTTTTTTTTTTTTTTTTTCTTAATAGTCTTTTTTTTTTTTTTTTTTTGTCAAGAGGGTCTTAATAGTCTAAAAATCAAAATAGTATACTATTCTTTTGAATTGGAGGTGATAATTGGGACCTACATGTAAAAAAGGAAAAATTCAAATGCGCTAGTATTCAAACCCATCTGAAAAATTCAGCTAATATGTAACTTTTTTTTTTTTGGTAAAATAATATGTAAATGTAGATTATGAAGTTACAAGAATCGTTAATCAACATAGTTTGAATAATAATAGTACAAACAATGTCAAAATCTTCAAACTAAGCTTTCATCAGTTTACTCAGAGACTATAAGACATGTTCTTCTTCGTGGAGACCTTTATCAGCTTTCTTATCGAGAAGAATTTGGACTCTGTTTTGTCCATGGCTGCCAAAATTTAGATCAGGATAGTTTCTATGATTCAAGGAATGTAACCAAAGAGCCATATTTCCATATTTTCGCTCTGTTGCGCCGATATGAGAGTATATATGCTTCAATTTGAATGCTTCAGCTTCTTCTTTGTATGCTTCCATGGACACTTCTTCATGACTATCTTCAAGAGTTTTGTTATAAGATGTAAAGAAGCATTCATCAAGGTAAAGTCCAGTTTCAGGAGCCATTGGTACAGTTATATCCACATCCCTGGTTACACAGTAACAACCAAAACTTAGACATGGGCAAGCTTTAAAAACCGAGAAGAAGAAGAAGCTTACTTGCTGAAAGCAGTTTGGATTAGTGATTCAAAAGCAACATTCCTCATGATGGCAACAGCAAGACCCATCATTTTTCGAATCTGATGAAGCATGAAGCTTTTTCCTAATACTTCACACTTGATAAACTCAATTCCATCGAGGTTAATGACAGTATTAGCAGTGAAGGAGATGATTTGACGATAAGCAGCTGGATCATCTGCTTTCATTCTTGTTGTAAAGTTATGAAAATTATGTAATCCAACATAACAACTCAGGATTCTATTGAACTTTTCCTTCGCCTTTTCGCTATAACAAAATTTGCTCTTTGTCTCGGTCATCTCAAGACTTTCTCCATTGATCTTCTCTGATGAACTTGTATTCAAATTACAACTATCTAGAGAGGTTAAGTTAGCTAAATTAGAACTCAAAGCTTCAATCTTGACGTCAGTTGGTAATGCACTAGAGTTGTTCGACAAAATGTCTGACTGAACATTCAATGATCTAGAACCTACAGCACCTGGAGGAATCTTACGACCTCTCTCTGAGCACTCAAAACACTTAACATAAACCTCTCCCGAACCTAAACTAGCCATTACTGCTTCTCTATCACGATGCGAAGTTGAATCAAGAGCAAACACAGGAAGAAGATACACATACCTTCTTCGATCACAGAACTTTTTGGAGCTAAACGATGGCGTAACATGTTTATACCCAAAAATCCTAATCTGATTAGGGAGATTTGAATTGAGACGTTCGATAAATCCAGGCGGATCAACGTAAAAGCGACCTGAAACTACTTGTCCCACAGCACTCACGCCTTTATCAGTCCTTGCAGATCGTGCGAAATCGTATTGTTTTGGCTTGCCTCGATTTGATTCTGTTACTGCTCCGGCGTGGAATAGAGCTTCTTCAAGCTCGCCTTCAATGGTTTTCGCGCCAGGATTCTTTTGCATCCCTTGGTATCCTACACCGCAAAATGCGAAGATTATAGCAACTTTTTGAGGCTCCTTGCCGCAATACAAGTCTGTTTCGTCTACGTTCATGGTGTTGGTCAACATTTTTTGAGCTTTTCAGGTCTAAATCGCCGTCAAAAACCTCGTGTCGGGGTAAAGTTTCGGTTTTTAGGCTTCTGAGCTTCCATTATTAGTGAATTGACTTGATTGATCTCTACAACTCATAACCCTAGAAGACGACTAAATTCTGCTTACTGGGCTTTTAATTTGGGCTTTTATCAAGCCCAGAATAATATATTATTTAATTTTGACTTTGACAAGTCAACTATATATTGATTACAAGTTTGGATTTTTCTTTTTTGAGAACAAAGGATAAAAGCTCAAAACTTCGACATGAAGATTCTTCATTTCTTAATCGAGTCCAGAAAAAAACCTACGAAGAGATTCAAAAAAGAGGAAAAAACATTACTTTATTCCGTACGATTCTCCACGAGTAGAGATTCAAAAAAGAGGAAAAAACATTACTTTATTCCGTACGATTCTCCACGAGTTGTTTACAGCTTTGAAGAAGGTATTGTATTCTACAATTGGCTCATCTCTGAAACCGTAGAATCGTAAAGTCACTTTTGGGTTTTATGGGTGTTGTTCTCCAATTTGCTCCGTTGCTTCTTCCTTTTTCATTGTCAAATTTATTAAAAGTTCTGTGTTTGTGGTTAAAAATTGTGTTGACATTTGATTCTGATTCGTTGTGGTTTTGGGAATCATAAATTGTTCTCAATCAGTTCACGATTCCATTTTGCTTCTATTTATACAGGATTGTTTTCAAAAGGGACTTCATAGAACATCGCACGAAGACATAGTAGTTTTGTCTCTTCCTTGGTATGTGATCTTATTCTGTTCTTAAAAATTAGAGTTCTTTTTTTTATTACCGGAGAAATTTTTTCAATCTCAACCATAATGTGACCTGAGAGGCAAATTGATCACAAGTTACATGTTTTGTTTACTTGTCTGCCCTGAAGGGAATTTTATTGTTAACCAATTTGGAATTTAAGGATTAGGCTCTTGGTTCTTTTGTTGCCTCAAAGTTTATGCATATCATTCACTGTGTTTGGTGTCACTCTTAAATGGAATTACTTTGGATGCAGCTATTATTAAATTCATCCAATTTTTTGTCGTACGTTGCGGTTTTCGTTTTGCTGAACCTTCTCTTGACATGGGCTACTATAACAATGTAATTAAGTATCTTTGCTCTACCACTTTATTTTGGATTTTGTTGTCATCTTTCTTTGTTCTAAATAGCATACTATTTCAGGTCTTTGATGGATGCAACGACCAAACCGATATCCGTATGCTCATAAGCCTTATTTTCTTGAGTTTTAATTGGTTATATAGGCAACTTTTAAGTATGTTTTTTTCTCTATGTTAGGTCGGGTTATACGGGATGGAAGAGAAGTCATTCTCCAAGTAAGCTCATCTTGAGTTTATAGTCTAAGACTTATAACTGTCTGACCTTGATTTGGCCATAGTCTTATAGACCTAAGAGAAATTTTGGATTTCTATTTCAGACTTATAACTGGGAATCTCATAAACATGATTGGTGGAGAAACTTGGACGGAAAAGTTCCTGACATTGCAAAATCTGGCTTTACTTCTGCATGGTTGCCACCTCCATCTCAGTCTCTTGCACCAGAAGGTCAGAGGGAATTACTTCCAAGACATAATGAGTGTTTGCAAATGAGTGACAATGGTTATTATTGTTATTGTAATTGCAGGTTACCTTCCACAAGACCTTTATTCACTAAACTCAGCCTATGGCTCTGAACATCTATTGAAATCTTTACTCCGTAAGATGAAACAATACAAAGTTAGAGCTATGGCTGATATAGTCATCAATCATCGTGTTGGGACTACAAAAGGACATGGTGGAATGTATAACCGTTATGATGGAATATCATTACCGTGGGATGAACGCGCAGTAACTTCTTGTACGGGAGGACTTGTGAGTGATGATTAAGTTACATGTTTGACATATCATTATGTTCTGAAAGCTAAAGATAGAATATTCTCACTGAAACAGGGTAACAGAAGCACAGGGGATAATTTCAATGGAGTTCCAAATGTTGATCACACTCAGCATTTTGTTAGGAAAGATATAATTGGATGGCTCCGTTGGCTGCGCAACACCATCGGGTTTCAGGACTTTCGTTTTGACTTTGCTAGAGGGTAAGTTTTCTCTTAGCTGATGTGTTTATTTGCTTGTGGAGTTTCCTTAATCTCTCGAATTTGAATGTAATTGGGACAGTTATTCAGCTAACTACGTGAAGGAATACATTGGAGCAGCAAAACCGTTATTCTCAGTTGGAGAATATTGGGATTCTTGCAAATACAATGGCCATGGTCTAGATTATAATCAAGGTTTCACAACGTTTATTCATCTTAGACACAAGTGATAATAGTTTCATGACCATAGTGTTATGAACTTATAACTGTGCTTTCTTAACAGATAGCCATAGACAACGTATAATCAACTGGATTGATTCCACAGGACAGCTTTCTGCTGCATTTGACTTCACAACTAAAGGAATTCTTCAGGTACTATAGATTCTTCAAGACTAATCTCTGTTTTATGTTCCGCTATGTCGCCATTGTAAACTCGTGTTATACTACAGGAAGCCGTAAAGGGTCAGTATTGGCGTTTATGCGATGCCCAAGGAAAGCCACCGGGTGTAATGGGTTGGTGGCCTTCAAGATCTGTCACATTCCTTGATAACCATGATACTGGCTCTACTCAGGCTCATTGGCCATTCCCTTCACACCACATTATGGAGGTATAGATGCTCTCTTCTTCCTAAACAAAAACACAATCCATTGTATTGGATTTTAAGTCTCTCCTAATCGAAAATCGGCCTTTTTATAGGGCTATGCATATATACTTACTCATCCAGGCATTCCTTCTGTATTCTACGATCACTTTTACGATTGGGGAAGCTCAATTCATGATCAAATTGTCAAACTGGTATAACTCTTTTGGTTCATTTCAATATATTATCCATCTATCATTTGAATCCATGGTTAGACGTTTTTCCATCATTTCCAATGACAGATTGACATTAGGAGGCAACAAGATATCCATAGTAGGTCACCAATCCGCATATTAAAAGCTGAGTCTAACTTATACGCAGCCATTGTTGGTGAAAATTTGTGTATGAAGCTTGGAGATGGCTCTTGGTGCCCTTCTGGTAGAGACTGGACTTTAGCAACAAGTGGCCATCGCTACGCCGTTTGGCACAAGTAATCAACCAAACCTTCCCATCGATGTCAAAGTTCTGGTCTTCTGTAATTCTATTCATGTACCGGGTTTTACAATAATGTCAATCACTTACGTCTTGATGACGTAAGATTTTTATAACATAGGATTATGAAAATGTAAAATTTGTATTTTGTGTGATTTTTTAGTTATACCTTGGTCAAAAGAGTCAAAATAATGAAATTAATAAAAAAATTATATACATGAGGTATATATATGGGTCATAAGACTTCATGATTCTTGTTTTGAAGAACAAAAAGGTTAATACACTTTTTTCATGTTTTAATCCTAAATAAAATATTGATTTTTTGGGAACTGCAAAATCGAATCATGAACATCTTCTGGCTTCACGTGAACATGCTGTGCTAAAAAAGATCTTCTGTTCATTAGAAGGTCTCCTAGATTTTTACAGTTTTTATTTTTTTATTAATGGTCATGGAGTTTTTTAAGTATTTTTTAAATATATATATTTATGTTGTGCTTCCAAAACAAACCCACGGAGAATAGAAGACTTATATAACATAAATGTCCGAATAAAAATTTAAACTATGAAAAATGTAGAAAACTTATTAAAGAAAATTAATAATGATTTCATGAGAATTAATCCTAATAAAATGATGGTGATAATGAGAATTAAAGAGAGAAATGTCTCGCATGCATATTGAAGTGTGATTTGGCCAATAATTACACATTTTTATAGTTTAAAAACCCCCAAATTTAAACATATAAAAACCTATAAATTTTTATCAAAAACAAAAAAACACACAGTGTTTTTTTTTATATTCAACAATAGTACATTGCATATTCTGGTCTTATCACATATTCCAAAAATCAAATCTTGCAAAATAATTTCTACTGTTATTGTCGAAATAAATTTGTCTTCTAATTACTATTTTCTAAAAATTTACACCACACATTTATTTGTATCTTTTTAAAAAGAGAGAATACTTAAAATTTTCATATAAGTCACAAATGTGATGTGTAAGTGGTTTCTTCAAGTTTTGACTTACCAATGAAAAAGCAAAGAACATATAAATGCTAAGTCACTGTTCTTGTATCGCAATCTATGGTGTAGACACTATAATGCTTAGTCAAGTCCCGGATTTGTAGGGCTTTAGAGTCTTCCTTCTTCATTAATGCATTATGGGTTCCTTCTATGGACTTTATATAGGTCTGAAACTGAACGCATTGACAAAATAATTAGACTTCTAATCAGGATACTGTAGCTACATAGCATAAAATTATGATGAACATATATATAACAAAAATAAAGTAGAGTGGTAAGGACCAACTTAAAACAAATAAAAAGTTACAGCGAGAGGAATGATTAGGTCTGAAAATTTACTGAAACAACACAAAACAAAGCATAGATATATCTTTCTGTATAAAGTCACTACTTGTAATTATAGTTTTTACCAACTATCCCTGCATTTTCTTTTACTTTTACTTACCTTTTTTTTTATGAGGACCTGTGGAAAATTAATTAAATAAATATATTAGTACAATATTAATTTTGGTTAATCATGTCTAAAAATTGTATTTACATCATATTAAAGGATATAAATATACAATAGTATTATGACAAAAATATATACATAATAGTATATCAGTTTAGGCAATCATTAGGGTTGGATAAAAAAGCATTGGTCCAAGCATCGAGCTCTGCGTTAATTAAACGTAATTATATAAACATTCTCCTGCACTAATTTATCCAAATAAACAAATCATATGTTAATTCTATATCATCAACAAACACCATAAATTGTTTTTTTTTTTCGTTTGAATAATTTTACATACTATGTTAGTAATTAATCTTTAATTAAAAAGAAAAAAATAGATTGTCCCGAAGATGTCAAGATGGAATGCATAATAAGAAAAAGCCTTTCTAAAAGGGAACCAAAAAGTGTTGACCTTTTTTTTTAACAATCGAGTTCTCATTGTTCATGTCTTCAATATGAAAACCTAATACAATGGCATAAACAACATTTTCATTTGTGTTATTTAACTTATTCATATAGTATATTATAAGCTTTGAAAACATATGAAGACATGATTATAAATCGATAGAATGGTAACATTTGGATAAAATTAGAAAAATATTTCATAAATGATTCAATCATATCACTCATATTTTTTTCACTACGCGACAGACCCATCATTTTAGTTAGTTCTCTTAGTGAATAACAATAAATTGGATTTAGACTAAAGATCAAGTTAGATTTGAAAAACATTTTTTGTTATTTTCTTTTGCCAATAAATTAAAATTTAAACGAAAAAATAATGACACGAAACCTATTTTGTCAAACAGTTCATTCCATCATATCTTTTTGACTTCTTGAACTTTGTTTAGAACACTCTATTATATTTCATTTTCACCCATATTATTATATACTATTAAAGAAATGAAAGCAATGTTGTGAAAACTATACTTAGTTGCCTTAATAATAATAGAAACAACTTTAAGTATGAATTATCATCATTTTCCTTTTACACTAAACCCTACAAAAATTTAAGTTTGATTTCTAAAAAATTGGTGGAATTAAATAGAGAGAAAAGGTAGATGGGGGTGGTAGATTTTGAGGCAATAAATAGTGGAGAGAATAATGAGTTGTTGCAATTAATGCACTCAAAGGCATGCATATGTTTTCTCATCTCCATTTTCATTTTTGTTGGAGTTTGTTCCATTTATGATAAATTAAATAGTAATATACCACTGAATAAAATAAACACAAAACTATACTCTTGAGAACAATTTGTCGCAAAGAATAAATGAGATTTTTGCAGGTTGTGGGTGTGATGAGTGCGACATATCACTCGACAGAATGGTAATACTAGTATCATTTTATTTATAAAAATGATGTATTTTTTTTTGTTATTTTAAAGTAAGAAACAAAAAGGATATTGACCTTATTCTTGAATAGTCTTCGAGTTAATTATTCAATTTATTTTAGGTCAAAAAGGTTGAAATAATCTTTATTAGTATAAACTTTATGTTATGTTTTTTTACATAAGCCTTGGATTCTACAATCCACTTCATGGTGGAGTTTTTAAATGGACCCATCTATTGGAAGTTGCTTCACACGAACTGAAGTTACAAATTGTTAATTTTACATTACTTTACCACATTTTGGATTAAAAAATAAAATCTTTATCTACATTTGAAACAATATATCTTTTCATGTATTTCTTAATTTCTTTATACCTCCATGTGTTTAAAAAAATATTTCAAAATGTTTAATAAAATCACAAGCAAATAAACTCATTTTTATCTCTATTACAAAACTTTTATTATGTGATTTAAATGTAAAAAAATGATTGTTAGGCAAAGTATAAAGATCATCATTATTTCTTAATAATTGATTGTATAGTTATTCTTTTGTTCTACAAATTTAATTTTAGATAATTAATTGTTTTTAGGTAATGTAATTACATAAAAAAAACAAAATTTAAACTATTTTCCTAGTGATTTTTGAAATACTATTAAGGTGACTTATAATGTTAATATAATTCAAAAACAAGTAATAGTCATGGATTTAAATTTGTATAAAAATATGAACAATCAAATACTTAAGAAATAAAGGGAGAACAATATTCGATAAAAATCAATTGATTAAAGTATAGTGAATCACTAATTAGAGTACATTGT
>CM071719.1:11507472-11538997 GCA_036630335.1 Physaria fendleri | reverse complement strand
TGCTCTCCTTGCGCCACCTGTCCTTCGTCACGCCACATCCTGTTCACGCGTGTATCGGTGGGCGTAATCTGAGTGTTAGGTTTGGTTCCATGGGCCTTATGGGCTTTTAGTTTATGTTGTTTTTTTGGATTTAATTTTGTTGTTCTGTTCTGTTTGTTTTTTGTTTGTAGTCTGTATTTGGGCTTCGGCCCAATCCCCTTGTATCCAGGCCTGAGGCCTTTTCTTCTGTTACTTCCAGTGAAAAAAAAAAAAGAGTACATTGTTGAGTTGATTGTTGTATCATTCATAGAGCATACTTTAACTAAACCATAGTCAATTTTTTTTTAAAAAAAAACTTTTATAGCTTTATTTTTTTATTGAGATATTAATTCCTTTGGTGATTTTATTTACTTATTTTCCCGAGAAAACCCTTGAGTATCCACTTTCATTGTTTCTTCCTCGTTTTTTCCCATCTCTCTCTCTCTCTCTTTACTGTATCTTTTAGGTCTGTTCATAGTTGTTAGATCTTATGTCTTTTCAACTCCGAATCTTAAACTTTGATCTCTCCTTTCATCTGATTAAACCCATCCACAAGATTTCCACTTCTCGAGATGATATTATTGTTTGATCTTCTCCATAGCTTTGTGACAATAGAATCTAGGGTTTTTTTCTTTAATATTTTTTTTATTTGTTTTTAAGTCTTTGGTTCATAAATTTTCCTGCTACAAAACAACAACTGTACATCACCATCATTAAGAGAAACCCATCTGCCTCTTTCTCAATCTCATAAATATTCTCACCGTTTGCTTCTTCTCTCATCTTAAAATGTTCTCTCTGTAGCCTTCTCTCTTTCTCAAGAAAACCCTTTTTGACCCTATTTCATACAGCAGAAAAGAAATGAGTGAAGTTTCTTTTGGATCTTTAACCTTTTTGATCATGTGGGTTTTGACAAAAGAGTTTCTTACAGAGATCTTTGGCATTCTGTCCACCTCCTCTCTCTCTCTCTATATGTATCTTGGTTGTGTTTTGTAAGAGGAGGTGGGCATACTGCCAATAGAGATCTGTTAGGGTTTCTTTGTAAAAACAACCTCATGATGTATTCAAGATCATCAATCAATGGATATAAAGATCTAAAGTTTGAAGAAAAGTAAGTATTATCTCAAATCTACTCAACCTTTTTTCATATGTGATCTTTTGTTATTCTTATTTAAACTCAGTTTTGAATTGATTTTCATCTCTCAAACTTTAATACTTGCTTTGGTTAAGACTTTGATTCAATGACTGATCACATTAACATTTTGATTGTAAAGAACTTTTAATCTTTTTGATTTGCAAACGGCGTTGACAAATGTGAGGTATAGGAGAATAGTGGTGGAATTTGAGACGTTTACATCATCTAGGAAAGGTAAACAAAACTAATGATAAAGTAAGAGGTCCCCATTTATAAAGGTACAGGTAGATTGAAATCATAGGAGAATATAATGGTCATGAAAAAGATGAATTTTACTCTTCCTCTTTATGTTCTTGAAGTCCACACTTTGTTATTTATGATGTTTTGTTTTCTTTAAGTTGGACTCCATATTTATAGCAAGTGATTAGTATCTTTTTTATACCCATGTAAAAGGTTTCATATACATTGTCTTATGTTCTGTGTTCAATCTTGATCAAGACAAAGAAAAAAAAAATCAATCTTCAAGAGGTGATGTAAATGCTTATATATGCTATGATATTGAGTCATTTTTATGTTAATTATATTATTTCGTAATATAATATCACTTTATACTGTGTTCTTTGTTACACCTATTTTGTTATAGACTATTCCGGTTTGATATTTTGATTTATAGAATATTAGTAATTTTAACTTTGAGAAATCTATAGTTGCAGAGATTTTTACAAAGTATTAGGAAATTTATATATTTGAAGGGTTTTTTAATTTATTTATAATTTTGATAATCTTCGAAATCTTACTTAAACATGTTAGATTTTGAGAGCCATTAAAATTTCTTTTACAAAAAAATTGATAAACCAATAACACAAAATTTTTAATGATTTTATAATCTGTTTTTATCTATTAACATATGATTTTAAACAATATCATAAGATTAAAAATTGGTTAATCAATAACACTAAATAACATTTTAGTACAAGGGAAAATGGATTTATACATTTGCCATTAGTTTTTACAATTACAATTCGAAGTAAAAAAAAATTAGAAAACCTTTTTGGGTAGTAGCCTCATCATTGGAAGTGTGTCAGTAGCATTTAAATTATACTTTCAAGACAAATCTCCAAAACTTCTGATTTATTTATGCGCATGACTCCCAAATCTATGCATCAATAGGGGTCAAACTTACTTTATTGTATAGTCTTTTTTCCGGTCAACTTTTTTCCTATACGTAAGTGTAGCTTATGATTATTTTTCTGCAAACTCTGCATAACATAGTAGACTTAAAAGAAAACAAAATGAAGTAGTCAGTGCCGGTCCTGAGATTTTGGATGCACTAGACGAAATTTTTTTTCTATGCCCTTAGAGTTTTTGTAAAACTATATGTTAAAGAAAATATTGGAATAAGTTTACAGTTGTATAATAAATCTACCGACTACATAACAAATTTATAGTTTCAGAATAAAAAGTCTCATAATTTAAAACTAATCGTAAGCATTGATGCCCTAAACATAAAAGGTCTTAGAAAAATTGATGCCCCGAAATGTGCTAAAACTTTTTGATGCCCTAGACGATTGCCTAACTCGCCTCCCCTCAGGACCGGGAAGTAGTTCTAAACCCTACTTTCGTAAAAAAAAAAAAAAAAAAGTTATTTTAGTGAACTAAAAAAAAAAAAAAAAAAGTTATTTTAGTGAAAACTTTTGACTTCTATAAAAAACAAGAGAGTTCATGGGCTTTCTATATGGGCTTTACATTATATGTGGTTTAGGCCCAAAGGCCTTTATATATATTTTTGAGGATATTAACGGCAAAGACGGGTGAAGAAGAAGAAGAAGATCATCAATGCTCACAGCGTTTGCAAGCCACGCGCGTTTTCACGTTTTCGCGTTTGGTTCAGTTCCAAAAATCACGAGTCGTTTCCATATAAATAATACCTTACGCAAGTCGTATCTCTCTTCTTCTTTTCTTCTGTTAAGCAAAAAATTCTTCAATCGATCGAAGATTGTTTATCGTTCGTGTTGTTCGAGCTCAGCTATAATGGGATCTTCTTCGGTGTTAGGAGAGCGATTACAGTATCCTGATGTCCGTCGTGATGATTCCGTTGTCGATGATTATCATGGTGTCAAGATCGCAGATCCATATCGTTGGTAAGAGTTCGTATCTAGCTGTGATTTTCTCTGTAGTTCGTTTAGATGTTGTAATTACTGGTAGCTCTGGCTGAGAACGATAGAAATGGGATTGCGAGTATTATGCATATCGCTTTTAATGAATTAGCAGACATTTGATTTTACCTGCACATTGACTTTAAGATAATTGCCTAAACTGCTCGAGATCTCTGATTTCATTTTTGAATTGGATTGTTCAATCTGGATTGGTTTTTTTTTTCTAGGGCCTAAACTGCTCGAGATCTCTGATTTCATTTTTGAATTGGATTGTTCAATCTGGATTGGTTTTTTTTTTCTAGGTTAGAGGATCCTGATGCTGAAGAAGTGAAGGATTTTGTGCAGAAACAAGTGAAATTGACAGATTCTGTGCTTGAAAAATGCGAAACTAAGGAAAAGCTACGTCAGAATATAACGAAACTTTTTGATCATCCTCGTTACGATTCACCGTTTAGGCAAGGGGATAAGTATTTTTACTTCCATAACACTGGTCTACAGGCCCAAAGTGTGCTTTATATGCAGGTACTTACTGGGAGACATGGCATTTGAATCAGTATATAGACATTGTTAATTCTTCTACTCTTTCTTTTGTCATTGAGTTTGATTGTTTTCGGCTTCAGGATGATCTTAATGCTGAGCCAGAGGTGTTGCTTGATCCCAATGCTCTTAGTGAGGATGGAACAGTGGCTTTAAACACCTTTTCTGTTAGCGAGGATGCTAAGTACTTGGCCTATGGTCTTAGTTCAAGTGGTAGTGACTGGGTGACAATTAAGTTGATGAAGATCGAGGATAAGAAAGTGGAGCCTGATACTTTATCATGGGTATGGTCATTAAGATGGTACTGATTAGTGGGATTGGCCAGTAAAATTTTACCGTTGAGATTTCTGATGTATTCAAGCTCCTCTTCTGGAACAGGTTAAGTTTACTGGCATTACATGGACCCACGACAATAAAGGATTTTTCTATGGTCGCTACCCAGCTCCCAAGTAAGTCACATATAGAGCTGATTTCTGGTTTAAAATATGTACAAGAATAGGCCTTTCGATACAGGTCAGAAAGCTTAGTTACTCTGCCTATTTGGTATACAGAGAAGGAGAGGATATTGATGCTGGCACTGAGACGAATTCTAACCTTTATCATGAGCTTTATTACCATTTTATTGGCACCGATCAGTCTCAAGATATCTTGTGCTGGAGAGATCACGAGAATCCCAAGTATATGTTCGGCGCTGAAGTGACAGATGATGGGAAGGTATCACAAGCAATTCTTATCTTGGGTTCATTAACTTTGATAAAGTTCTTAAACCCCACCTTTTTTCTTTTCTGTAAATAATGTCAGAAACCATTTTATTTTTTAAATGATTGCTATTACGTAATTTTATGGATCCATGGTTCTTTATTTGGAACTTACATTTTTAGCTTCTGCTTTAAATCTCATCATGTTGTTTCTTCATGCAGTACTTAGTAATGAGCATTGGAGAGGGTTGTGATCCTGTCAACAAATTATACTACTGCGATATGACTTCATTTTCAGGAGGTCTTGAGAGTTTCAGAGGAAGCAGCAGTCTGATTCCATTCAATAAGCTTGTTGACACATTTGACGCCCAATATAGTGTTATCTCTAATGATGAGACTTCATTTACTTTCTTGACAAATAAAGATGCCCCTAAGTACAAATTAGTCCGGGTTGATCTAAAGGAACCAAACAGCTGGACTGATGTAGTTGAAGAACACGAAAAGGATGTCCTAGCAACAGCTTGTGCAGTCAATGGGAATAAATTGGTCACATGCTACATGAGCGACGTAAAGCACATTTTGCAAATTAGAGACTTGAAATCTGGTTCTTTGCTTCACCAATTACCTATAGATATTGGTTCAGTTTCTGATGTTTCTGCTCGGCGCAAGGACAACAGCTTTTTCTTTAGCTTTACTAGCTTCCTCACTCCTGGTGTAATTTACAAGTGTGACTTAGCCAATGAATCTCCAGATGTTAAGGTATTCCGGGAGGTTACTGTCCCCGGATTTGACAGGGAAGCATTTAAAGCCACTCAGGTAACACACTCTCTAGTAGCATCTTCCTATTTATTTCATTGTAACTTTTCCTTGGCAAATATTAGTGGCTTCTGCCTTCTGGTTCGTTTTACAGGTCTTTTATCCCAGCAAGGATGGAACAAAGATACCAATGTTTATTGTGGCGAAAAAGGATATTAAGCTTGATGGATCACACCCATGTTTGCTCTATGCATATGGTGGGTTTAACATAAGCATAACACCGTCTTTCAGTGTCAGCCGTATTGTGCTTAGCAAACATCTAGGTGTTGTTTTCTGCTTTGCAAACATTCGGGGTGGTGGGGAGTATGGTGAGGAATGGCACAAAGCAGGTTCACTTGCCAAAAAGCAGAACTGCTTCGATGACTTCATTTCTGGTGCAGAGTATCTCGTGTCTGCTGGTTATACACAACCAAGCAAGCTGTGTATTGAAGGTGGGAGTAATGGTGGACTCTTAATCGGTGCTTGCATAAACCAGGTAAGTCTATATATGATGCTAACAATTGGAATCTTCCTTTTATTTAGTTGGTAAACTAATAGATTATCTTAATCCTGCAGAGACCTGACCTTTTCGGGTGTGCTTTGGCTCATGTGGGCGTCATGGACATGCTACGATTTCACAAGTTCACCATAGGTGAGTTCAATTATTTCTCTTTTTTTATCTTTGTTCATGATTCTATAACTTATGAGATGTTATACATGAATAGGTCATGCCTGGACTTCTGATTATGGTTGTTCCGACAATGAAGAGGAGTATCAATGGCTGATAAAGTAAGTCTATTAGTATATCATATGTGATGCTGTGTTGATTTGTTACCCAATACTGTTATATGTTACAATTTGGATGCCAATGTGAAAAAGGTACTCGCCTCTGCACAATGTGAAGCGGCCATGGGAACAACAAACTGATCATTTAGTTCAGTACCCATCAACCATGTTACTAACTGCTGATCACGACGACAGAGTTGTACCACTTCACTCTTTGAAACTGCTTGCGGTCTGTACCACTATCTTTTCTTGTTTTCTTTAGTGTTATGACTTATGATTAAACACGTAATAGTTAAATCCTATATTCTCCTGCAGACGTTGCAGTATGTGTTGTGCATAAGCTTAGAGAATAGTCCTCAGACAAACCCCATAATCGGTCGTATTGAAGTCAAGGCAGGGCATGGAGCTGGTCGTCCAACTCAAAAAATGGTAAATAACTAAATTCACGTTAATACTTTTTAACTGTCGCTAACACAATATGAGTAACAGATTGATGAGGCAGCTGATCGGTATGCATTTATGGCAAAGATGGTGAATGCTTCATGGACCGAGTAAGAAAAAAAAACATCCTTTTACTTGCATACAATTTCTCAGTTCATGTAAACGACTTACTAAATGTTATGTCACTTTTGGAACATTATGGCACTCGTTAGAATATGTTTTGATGTTGTTGTTATAGCACATTTGATGATCGCTCTTATTGCAAAAAGAAAATATAGATAAAATATTATATATCATACACATAGACTTCATATTGACCTTCAAAAAGGTTTCATTTGTCAAGAAAGCTCCTTCTTCTTCAGCATCTACTGTCTCTGACTCAATCTTTTTAAATGTGAGTTTTTGCTGAGGTAACTGACCATTGGAGAAAGCTGTGACCTCAGTATCGATCAAAATACCATCTTCCTCCTTGAAATCTCCTCTCAAGGTGATTTAACATATCTAGAGAAAGATGGTTTACGAGATTACCATTATCCCATACACTCAGATTTTCTATCACCACTTCTGAATCGGTACATTCCATAGCCTTGTTTACGACCTTCACGCCAAACTCCTTCGTAATAATGACCATTAGCAAAATGGTAAACACCAAATCCATGAATCTTGTCTCCAAAATACTCTTTGAAATAAAAAGATCATGGAGAAGATCTACGAACTTTGTTGATGAAGACTACGAACTTTGTGGGCTCGATTTCCCTTCGGAAGGTCACACAGGTGGGGAAAAACCTACAAATACAACACTTTGAATATTTAGTAATATCCCAAAGAGAAGAAAGAGATCTAATAGAATAACCCGAGCTCGAAACTTTGAGTCATCGAAGAAACACAAAGTTCCGTGCTCGGGTTATTCTATTGGATCTCTTTCTTCTCTTTGGGATATTACTAAATATTCAAAGTGTTGTATTTGTTGGTTCTTCCCCACCTGTGTGACCTTTCGAAGGGAAATCGAGTCCACAAAGTTCGTAGTCTTCATCAACAAAGTCACACGCATATTTCAAAGAACATAATTGTACTTAAATCTCCATTCCTACAAAATAAAAACAGAACTCAGAAATTAAGACAAAACAGAAGACAGAAACTTAAAGCTTTTGTTGTTTCTTTACTTTACCTGAAATGGTAAGAAGTACCAAGGCCATGTTTGACACCAAACTTAAACTCACCAACATAAGAACTCCCATCAGCACAAGATTGAACACCAAAACCGTGACTTTGACCATTGAATCATTCACCAGAATAAGAATCTCCAATCTAAAACCAATAAACTCCAAAACTATGTCTAAACCCGGAAATATAACTTGGTAATTCCTATCCACATCCAACTTAATTACCAATTTACGCACATTGCGTGAAAATTCAATTGCTATAGGTAATCCCATCTCCAGAGGATCACAATAACTTCTAAGCAACAAACTCAAACTCTCTAGAACTGGAGCTTTGTGTAAAATCAAAGAGCTGCAAACATCCTCTGGAAATTTACGAAGAAACAGAGAATCGAACTTGAGATTAGGCATCAATTTCCAAAGAGATTTCCACTTTTTATGACAGTTCGTAATGGAAGTGAAGATTTCAACCTTCAGGCAACTCACTAATTCTGTCCTCTGTCAAAACATCTCGATTTCTCAAAATTTCTCCACCGCCGATATTGCTAATAAATTTTCTCAACAACTTCACTAGGGTTTTACTAAGGTACTAATTAATTTGGGCCTGTTAACTTCACTTAGGGCTGAAACTCTCTTACGCTTTTCTTTTTAACTAGGTTCAATTATGGTCTTTAATAATAACCCTGGGCTGGACATGCTCTATGTAGTGATTGATTCAATTGACTAGTCGGCATTGGCTCAATCACTACATAGAAGAGGGAGTTAGAATATGTATAGATGCTGTTGTTATAGCAAAACCAAATAAACCTGGCTGCTTTATTCTAAAACACTTTTGCATTTTACAAACATTCACATACGATAAAATCAACAATTTTTATTATGGTGACCAGCACCAAAGAGTACGTAAACAGGATTAAAAATCCAGTTCATGTAAACGCCTCATTACATAAACAAGGACCTTACATTTTAAAGCGAAGAAGAACATAAGCCACGTATATCAACATAACCAGATAATACATATTTGTTCGTCTCCTTTACTTTCGTCTGATATATAACCCTGTCAATACATTTAAGCTATGGTCAGATTTGCATATTACAGTTGCCTATGGAGAGAGTCTATGTGATATAACGCTAATGGCCCAAAGAACAATACAAGAGCTGAGACAGAGTGTGTAAATACTACCTTAAGCCTTCAAGCCAAATTTCAGTAATCAGAGTCTGGCCAGGATATACAGTTGCGAGGAATCGTCCAGATATGGTTTTGACAGCAGTTGGGTCACCCTTGCAAACACATTTGATGATTGCTCTAATTGCAAAACCCAGTGTGCACAACCCATGCAATATTGGGCGATTGAATCTTCAATGAAACAAAGTGTCAGCCTTGTGACAATAATATGCTAGTTTTAGAAAGCAAAAAAAGGAGAAACATTTAAGTAGTTACTACTACTACCCAATCATCCCATGTAATGCCTTAGTACTAGTACACTAACCCGGCAAATTCTGCAACTTCTGGATCTGAATGCAGCGGATTATAGTCACCAGACAATCTATAAAGCAATGCCTGCAATGAGATATAGACCAGATTTGTCAGATAATGTAAACAAGTTGGTAAATCTAAACGAGTTTTACTATCATCAACTTGCCTGTGATGGTTGGGTGCGTTCTTCACACACTGTCAAAGGTTGTCTTTGTGGGATTTTCACTGCTATTCCCTGATTACTTGGATAGTTTTTGTAAGAAAATGGTTGAGATGATTTTGAGAAACCACCAGCACCTCTTAGAAATACAGTCGTCCTACAGAGAAAATCCCAAATCAGTTCACAAGTTTTCAAGACAGAAGTACTTCCAGAAACAGTTTTTTACCTATTCATGAATAACAGTTCCCCTGACCCTTCCTCGTAACTTCTGGTTTCCATTTCAAGGATAGCTGATTTACCTAGAGATTGCCATGGGAGAGAGCAAAATTATCATTTTTGAGATGCCTAGAATTTATCATTTGCAGTGATGAATGCATAAACAAGTTGATGTCTGTTTGCTAAGTCTACTTCTGAATTCTCTTCAGTAGTTTGTTCTCTGCTTAAAGCTGGTGTGAAACAAAACAAAACAGTAATGACAACATTGACAAGTACCTTTATCTTGCAATCCAGCGAGGCTTACTTTGTTAATTAACTGCGTTAGCGTAAACATCATCAATTCAAAAGAAAAAGCAACGGTCATTTTCGGATATGGTAGAAGAAGCCAATCTGAAAGCAATATAATCACTAATATTCCAAGTTCTTCTAAAACTAATGTTACTCCAGTATGAGAGTACAGTTTCAAGAGAAACTCCTACAATAATCCTGAAGATAGGGAACAACCACTGAGTTTGCTTATGCTAGGCATAAGCTCTAAAACCAACATATGTATGTATACACGTCAAAGCTACTTACAGAAGCCTTGGTAGGTAATGGCTTGTATATTTCTATGTACTGGTTTCCATGTAACAAAAGACTAGGATCATATCTGCAGACAAGATACAACAACAATCATGTCAGTTTCATGCTTTCTCAAAGACCTAAGTACAACTAAGATACTTCTGATCTTGAATAAAAAATCAAATAACAAAGTAACAAACTAGGAATTTCAAAAGATAGAATTCTTACTTAAAACCGGGTAATCCGAGTCCTTTTGTCAGATTTCCAAGAGAAACCAGTGAAGCAAAAGTTGGCAAGACCTATAATTCAAAGCAAAATAACATGAATTACTCCAACAGAGACATCACAAAACTAATTTCCAGATACAATTATTGAAATACCTGGATAAACTCCTGCCCATCTCTGTGCTGCACATACTTCAGCTCATCCGAATCAACAGCATCTTGGCCACAAGCACCGATTCCCAAAGCATAGATTGCTACATCTCTATTCACACAAGTACAATCAAGTTATTTATTGATCTGTTCCGCAATTTTTTAACGTAAACATCCTGATCTATCCATGGCCAATTCCTAAAAATCTAATTTACACACAGACACAAGAGTAGCTAAAAACACACTGTAAAGATTCGAACCTCTCATTGTAGGTGAATCGCGGCGTCTGTAAGTGAAACCAGAGGAAAAAGCGATCAGAGAGAGTGAGAAATTACAGAAAAGTTTCGTCTCGATGACTAAACGATTCGATCTAAAAATCAATAAGAATATAAAAAGCGAAAACAAACATCGGGAATCTTGTGAGCGAGAAGTAGATCAGGATTGAATCCAGAATCGCTAGTCGCCATCTCCGATCAGAATCAGATCTTAGCTCCCGTGTCAAGCTAACTCACCTCCTTCCAAAATTGTTCCAGAATCGCTAGTCGCCATCTCCGATCAGAATCAGATCTTAGCTCCCGTGTCAAGCTAACTCACCTCCTTCCAAAATTGTTCAACGTTAGAGACAAGTTGCTTCATGTTTACAGTCAATTATATAGAGCCAAAAAACGACGCGATTGTAGATTACTTAAAATTCAAACAACGCGCTTTTTGATTTAGATTACTAAAAATTCAAATCACAAGAAGATAAGACTGATAGTAACTTCATGTATATTATAACATATGATTATTCGAAGATTCATATCGTTGAAAACTGTAACACAATGTTATGAATAAATTTACGATATAAGAACCGATTTATATTGAATAACGTTTTAGATCCATAGAAAAAAGAAAGAATATAAGAATGAGACCTCGAGCTGAGATCATTACAAACTGATATACGAATTTTTATCATTATCTCTTTTCATTCATAATCAAAATGAAGAATTAATAAACCATGTCTCGTGGATGCATCAGCTGGTTTGGCTGACCATGTCTCTATCTAACCACAACTCAAAGCGGTCTGGTGCGGCGACCACTAGCTCTACCGCAGAGTAAAGCGTTCCTCGGAATTGGGTACTCATCTCTTAGAGAAACCGAAGGTGTGTAGACACGTAGATAGAATTGTTGTCCTAAGTATTGTCTTGCCCAAAACTCGGATCTTATGTTCCACATACCTACATTGTCTAGTGCTATTAGTATTGCTGTCCATGAACTCGGGTATACCTGAACAGTGCTACGAGCTACTGCATCGCGTAGATTGTACTCGTTCCTACTCGCTTCAGTCCATTGTCCACCGTCCATTCTGTTTCAGAAAGATCATCTTTAGCTGATGTAGAATGATTCAAGATCCATAATCAAAGAATGAAACTTTAACTTACCCAACAACCCAGAAAGAGTAACCATCAAGATGCCAGCTTTGAAGAATATCTTCAGAGTTTTCGAAAATAATCTCGATAAATGTTCTGTAATCAACTTGCATAACTGATGTATCGAGGTAGATTCCTCCACCGGTGGGTTGGTACTGTATGCTTCCAGTTCTGTAAACACCGTCAATCTTGAAATAGTCCGCGAGTTTTAAGGGAGTGTCTGCTGGTTTGAATGACACGCTGTTAACTGCGTAGCGTTGCTTCCCGTCTACTTGACCAGCAGAGCTAGCAAGTCGGATTGTTCTTGTGGTGTTGATCATACCGTAATGGTATGATCCTTGTGGGTTTGGCCTTGGTCCACTCGCCGTAAGGTTAGTCCTACAAAACACAAAAAAACATAACTAAATCAGAACTTTTAGGCGCAACCAGTTGCATCCATATGACTATTGGCTACAGTTAGTATCAGAACGGGTCTTAACTATTTAAAGACTGCAAGCGAGAAACCCTGGTTAGTATACCTGATGGCTCGAGCTTGGTTTAAAGACCAGTCAACCTGAATGGTTGGTCCACCAGGAATAGGACCAGAAACCCCACCAGCAGAGTTACTATAACGGAGCACACCCGTAGTAGTAAGAACATTGGAGGTAAACCGAGAAGAGACAACCACGTAATAATCCCGAGGAGACTGATCCGCAGTTACAAGAACCGAGTAAGACTGACCAACATGAACATCAAGTGAAGAGAAAGTAGTCTGAAGAGTATGTGTTCCTTCAACTTCAACCACTTTCATCTTATGGTTTTGAATTCTGAAGTTCAGAGAGTCTTGTAACCCTACATTGGATATTCTAAACCTGTATGTCTTACCTAAGAAACAACAACAAGAAGAAGTGAGTAATGACTACATCAATCACAGAAATTCAAGAAGAGGAAATGTGGAAACAAACAAACCTTGTTCAACATTGAGAGTAGCACCAGTAGAACGACCATTGATGAGTATACCATCTGGTAAAGGAAGCTTCTTACCATTATCAAGCTGTGCTTTCAAATCCTAAATTTACACAACAATACTCAAAATTAGTTACTCTGATTTAAGCTATCACTCAAACTCAGATCAATCTAACAATTACCGTATGATTTGCTTTGTACCAATCTCCGATAAGTACAGTTCACTCAAACTCAGATCAATCTAACAATTACCGTATGATTTGCTTTGTACCAATCTCCGATAAGTACAGTAGTATCTCCGGCAGGATCAGGGAAAGGAACAGGGATTCTAGGTCGACTAAGAATACGAATACCACCAAATCCACCAGCAGCTTTATGAAAAGCAAGAGAAGGAAAATAATAAAAACTTCCGATCTGATCCTTCATCTGAAGCATGTAAGTATAGTTCTGCCCCGGCGGGATTGGGCATGTAGTTCCGTACACTCCATCGACGAACGAGTTTCTCCTCTGCTGAACTCCGTTCCTACATTTTCATAATTACAAACAAACCCCAAACTTCTATAAATTATCAATCACACCCCTGAAAAGGTTGCTACAGTTAAAATTAAAAAAGTTTGAACTCAAATGTAGGATACAGCTAATAATTTGCTAAGGTAGGCCCCACAATAGAATGATAGTAATTAATTTTAACCGTAATCACCCAACTAATCATGCCATGTTATGTGTATTAATTGTTCCGACATAGATGTGTCCTAAACCAAATCTCACGTTCTTTAAAAAAAACACGTTTTATTTATTACATCACTATATTTTTGTCAAGAATTTTAGGCATAGATTTAACAAAATGATTAAGAAATAAGAATAATTAATTTACCATGAAATGAGGAAAGGCTCGTCGAGATTATTGAAGACATTAACGATGATATTATCATTAGTAACAGAGTGAATATCCGGTCCAGGAAACGCTCCGTTGATTAAAATTCCCTAAACCGGAAAAATGTAATTTTTAATAACCGGATCTTGAAAACTAATTGAACTGATAGGCAAAGAAGTTACTTTACCTGTTGACGAACACCAAGTGGGTAAATATCACCGTAAGTAATGTTCCAATCGTAATATCTATAAGGATCTTCAGCTGTGACGGCGAAGAGAAGTGAAAATCCGATGAGTAATGCGGCGGAGAATGTCGCCATTGTTAACCGGTGAATGAAGAAAAGGTGTTTTTGGCTTGTTTTCTCTTAAGAGGTACCTTTTAACATTAAGATTTTTTGATTGTGGTGAAGTTTATGTAAGAGAAGAGTTTGGGAGGTGTTAAAAAGAGAGAGTGGTTAAGAGGAAAGGAATAAGAAAGAACAAAGGTCAGTGTCGGTGGCTGGACCCACGAGTGAGTCTGTGTTCATCTGTATTTGTCTCCTACATACACCCACATGGCTAAGCAACTTGGTGCTGTTTTTTTTTTATATATAATTTTTAGAGCTAAGAATTAATTAAATTACTACAAACAAATGAGTATTTTGTGATTAAGTGTCGACATTATAATTTGGATTTTTATATTTTTGATTCTTGGTTTTATTCATTACCGACTGTTTTGGAAGGGTAATTAATTTAGACACATACAACACTTTGTTGTCTTGTAATAAAATTTCGGGTTGACACATTATTTCCCTATACTATATTCGTTATCAACATTCCAACCCGAATTTTTTCTCTCTCTAAAGATCATTTTAAAAAAGTTTTTTCTTTGTAAAACATCCTTTACTCTTAGATCCTTTATGAACCACCATTTGAAATTAAACAAAAATAGCGATTCAACAGCAACATTTAAATCGCTTAAATTAACGACACCATTTGAAATTAAACAAAAATAGCGATTCAACAGCAACATTTAAATCGCTTAAATTAACGACTATATTTTGGATTATATGGGTTCGAAAGATCGGATTGTACCCTTGTTACTCTCAATAACTTAATTTCACGTCCAGTCGAATAAATTTGAGAATTTATTTAAGAACCCTATTTTTGCGAAAGAGAGGAAAAAGAGAATTTGAGAGATGAAAATCGATTTTAATTGACGAAAGAGATTTATCTTGGTTTAATTTAAGATTCTAGTGTTGAGCCTCGATTTAGGATTCAATTATGAGATTTACTAAATCAATTTTGAATCGCTATTTTTAAAAAAAAAAATTTAAATGGTGGTTTATAAAAGATCAATGAGTAGGAGGTGTTTTATAAAGAAAAAACTTTTTCAAGATGATCTTTTTTTTTTTTTAACTCATAGAACTTTATTAATCAAAGTAATCAGATGTACATAGGTCTGCAATTGCAGGGGGCATAAAATGAAAGATTTTGACACAATCAAAGTTAGCTTGAATAGGTATAGAGGCTAGTTTATCAGCCATTGTGTTGGTTGCCCTTGGGGTCCATGAAAATTTGCATTCTCTGAAAGCCTGTTTCCAATGTTGACATTCTCGGATCCAATTGTGATGATCAATATTTGTACTAATATTGTTAAGAAGATCTGGTATTTGGTTGTTGTCTCCTTCAAATTGCACTTGTTGTAGGCCTAAAGCTAAACAATGCTGCATGGCAACCGATAATGCTTGTAATTCGGCTTGTAATGGCGAAATGAGTGCTGGGCCTTTGAATTGGCCCCCGCATATGTACCGTTTATCTGAGTCTCGAATAATCCAGCCAGCTTGTGTAGGCGTGTTCTGTTTCCATGCACCATCATAATTGCATTTGAACCAATTAGGTGGTGGTGATGTCCATTTCTTGGGAACGGTTCTATCTAGTTGATGTGTATGATCGTCTAGGGTTCGTTGGCCTTGATTCTGTAGCAGATTATTGGCAGTAATCCATTCGCTTGTATCTTGGCTTGCTAAATGTAGACTGATATTCCAAGAGATAAGGCGGTTTTGGTGGATAAGTGTATTACGACTCTTCCATAGTCGCCAGAGTATCCATAAGGGTAAATGTTTTAAAAATGTTTGAGTTTGGCTCTCATGATAGAGCAGCAAAGCCTCAATTTTATCCTCAACAGTTGAATGTTGTGAAGTAAATATTGGTAAAAAAATTGATGACTGTCGCCATACCATGATAGCATAAGGGCATTGGAATAAAATGTGATCTAAGGATTCGATTTGATCACAGCATCTCGGACACCACGCGTGATTAGTCATATGACGCCGTTGCAATAGGTCTCTTGTTGGTAAGATATCTGATAAGCATTTCCAAAGAAAATGGTGAATCTTTGAGGTTGTCCGTGTTTTCCACACCATTGCTTTAATCGTAGGATTGCCCAGAGTATTTTCTGCTATTGGGGCATTGGGAAGATTAGTAGCGAGCCAATACCCTGATTTAAACAGTGTATTGACCTGAAGCATTATAATGCCAACCTAATAGATCCTCATTAGCAGATGCGCAAAGTTTAATATTAAGAACCCGAGGTATGTCCTCATCGATAATGTGTTGGCGAATCAAGTCAATGTTCCATTGACCTGTGTTTGCATTGATAAAATCGGCAACTAGAAAATCAGAGTTGTTGTTTGGTGACCGTCGCGGAGGTCGTGGTGGTGTAGATGGTAGCCATGGGTCAGTCCAAGCGTGTATTAGGGAACCATTACCAATAGTAAAACGCAGACCTTGTCTTAATAGATTACGCCCTTGAAGCAGCGACTTCCAGACAAACGAAGCTCCCCGGCGTTGGATTGTGTTCAGTATGTTCTCCTGAGAAAAATACTTGCCTTTGAGTACCCTAGCCATAAGACAATCCGGGTGTTGAAATATGCGCCAAACTTGTTTAGCTAACAATGCTAAGTTAAAAGCTTCAAAATCTCGAAATCCAAGTCCTCATTCCCTTTTAGGTTTGCAAAGGCGATGCCAAGCGAACCAGTGTTTTCCTGATCTTTGATCTCCTTTATCCCACCAATAAGCAGCTAATAATTTATTGAGATCATCGGTTAATCCTTTGGGTAGTTTGCAAGATGATCTTTAGAGAGAGAAAAAGTTCGGATAGGAAAACTGAGAATCAGTATAGTAGAGGGAGGAATAATGTGTAAATCCTAAAATTTCACTTGCACTGTTTTGCTGTATAATAAAAACTGTGGGCATCTGTGGTAAACAGAGATTAACCACTTATTGGTTTTGCTGTACTTTTTATAGTGTTTTAGTTTTAGTCTTTGTATTATACAAGTCAAATGTCACATGTGTATTAAAGAACTAAAGATTAGGTCTTCGAATATTGAACTGGAGACACTAGTATTGAATTAGTAGAAACTACAAATAAGACCGCGTAATCCAAAAATCCGTCTTAATACAATATTTTTGACGTATATAGAGTTGTATAAAACTTCGAAACTAAGATAACTTCAAAAAAAAAAAAAAAAAAAAAAAAAAAAAAGTGGTTATGTTTAATATTATTTTATATATGCCTATATATCGAATAAAGAGAAATATTATGTATTGTACTTTAAAGTTGCTAGAAGATGAAGAAGGGACCCCTTTTTACTATCAGATCAAATTTCGTTTGGAAACTCAATTTGGATATTTATTTTTTGGATTTTTTCGAATGATAGATAGTCTTTAATCAATTTTCTAGGCAGAAGTATTACTTCAGTTGTAATTCTAAATTTTTGGATTTTTATGAATCTTTATAACTCATTTTGTCAAAAACTAGAAGGATCCAAAAGAGAATAAAACATTACGTGTAGTTTTTAAAAAGGTCAAAAATTTAAACATTTGACATACGTTTTCGATTCCGGATTTATTGCCTCTAACTACTCTCACTTTATGTGTAATTAGCACTTTATTTTAAAATTAATCTCTCCAACAATTAAGGGAATTTGGAAAAAAAAAGAAAGAAAGAGCATTTAATATTTTAATTACTGAAATTACGAAATTGCTAAAAGAATTGTAATTGGGTGAAGTAAATGACGCGTCAGAGCAATTTGATAAATGGTGTAAGGGGTCCATAGCATGTTAAATTGTGGAATAAAGTTGATATAGGCCTTGTATTGTGATTGAACAAACTAAAGTTGACAACACTTCAAGAAAGATATAATAAATAAAAAATATCAAAACGCGTATTGTGATTGTTAGAAGTGTAATAAGGACACATGGATTAGGTGTTCCATGTGTGGACAAGAACATATCGAAATACTTTATCGGACATTATTAGTTAGAACAAGACACGGCGTCGTATTACTAAGCTAAGTATAGAAAGTATAAACCTTTTTTGGATTTGTTCTTGATAAGACTAAGTCTTAGGTTCAAGACATTAAAAGGCTTACATAATTCGTCTCTTTGTTGATAATGAAAATTGAACAAACTAAGCAAATGGTCTTAAATTTCAAATAAATGTAAATTTATAAGTTTTGACTGATCAGCTAGTGGTTCAAGATTCATCGACTAGGATCACTAAACCAGAGAACCCGTTGCAAAAACTCGTGTCTTGGGCTAAAGCAAGGATCTTGTTCTGACGTTTGGTTTAGGTATCTGAATTGTTTTAGTTATAATGGGCCTATTGGGCTTTTTACCCGTCATCAAAAACCCAATTACAAGATTATGATACATAGAACCCACTGCACTAGAGATCCTATGTTCTAAATCAAACCTAGCACATTAAGGATTTAGCATACGTCAATTAATCTACAGAAAATGTTTGAGTTTTCTCCATTTTTTATATGTTTTCAGTAATAGTAACAACCACAAAGACATTGAATCACTAATAAGTCATGTTTCTTCTATACCAACGCATTAAATTTCCTAAACACGAATATAGATGATCGTGGCTCCATAATGCATCATAACTTACTTGGGGCGTTACACAACTTTCATATTCAATATCTCACTAATCACTAATAAACGATATAATCAAAGGATCAAGTGAAAACATTCATAACAATTAAAATACCATGAAAATATTTGTTTTAAAAACCATTTACAAGAGAAACAGAAACTGTAATCAACAAAACACCAAACAAAGCTTAAACATCACAATAAGCAAAAGCCAAAAGATGATTAATAATCACAACATAAAGAAATTTTGAAAAAGCAAATCAAACATCATTATTCATATTTTAATCATTATACTATTTTCCCCCTTATTCTTTATCTTTCTTCTCCTCCTCTACGGTGGTTTTGGGATGATATCCTGGAAGCTTCTCCTTAATTTTCTCCAAAAACCCTTTCTTCTCCACCGGATGTGCTTCTTCCACCGGAGGATGCACAACCGCCGGTGCTGGATCCACGGCTGAAGTTTCCTCTGGCTTCTTACCATGACCTGGAAGCTTCTCCTTCAGTTTATCCATAAATCCTTTCTTCTCTCCCTCCTCTGTTTTCACTTCTCCTTCAGTAGTAGTTTCTGTCTTCTTCTTATCCTTCTTCTTCTTCCTCTTCACACCATCTTCACCTTCTTCCTCACTTGACTGTACCAAAAAAAACCAGAAAGTTAGATAAATCCATAGTTATACTCACCAGATCAGATATCACACAACTTTGAATTTGAAATAACTAATTGATGATCAGATCTAATTTATTGTTATAACCACCAGATCAGATCATACACAATTTTGAATTTGAAATAACTAATCAATGATTAGATCTAACTTTGATCAGACTACAGTTATAATCACCAGATCAGATCATACACAATTTTGAATTTGAAATAACTAATCAACGATGAGATCTAACTTCGATCAGACTACAGTTATAATCACCAGATCAGATCTTACGAGGAGATCTAAAAACTTACAGAGCTAGAAGAACTATCGCTTCTATGAAGCTTCTCGAGAAGACTATGCTTCTTCTTCTCTTCTTCTTCCTCATGTTTAACCTCCGTAACCGGCTCAGAAATATGAACCTTCTGCTCAAACTCAGAATCGATCGTCGTCTCTTCAGGTTTAGTTTCGTCCTTCTTCTTCCCCATGAAATCGAACAATCCACGATCAGTAACCTCCGTCGATGATGCTGATGATTCGTCTTTCGCTACCTTTGGCTTCTCCTCCACAGTCACGTTCTTGATTTCTTCCGCCATAGTTAATTAGATTTGAAAATCGGATTCAGATATTTATATATGTGAGAGTTTTGAAATTTGAAAAGGAAATGAGAATTTAGAGATATGATTTGAGATATGAGAGAAGAAGAAAACTCTGTTTATATAGTGTGAGGACTAAGGAAAGGGGTCCCATATCCACCGCGGATTTCACGCTCTATGTACACTTTTCTTAGAGAAAATTGCAAAATGGCCCGCAATATTAATCATTTTTATGGTATCAACCCCACATAAATTATTATTTTTTCAATTATGATAAGATTAAAGGAATTAAGAGGAATTAAATGATAAAGCTAAATAGTGTTTGATTACGTAATCAAAGGTCATTTAACTAATTCGATATATATCTTGTGTGTGTTAATGGATAGGAATGACAGATTGACATCTAAAATAATATCTGTAAAAATGGTGAGTATTAGATGGTTAAAATTTTGAATCAATTATGATAAATACCCCTTCTCTCTTGGAATCTTAAATCTTATGAAAAATAACACTGTTGATCCGGATATATCTGATATATATCATTTTTTATCGTTTACCGAGACGTATTTACCAAAAAAAATTCTGAAATCGTTGACCGAATACGATTTACCAAAAACATATGGATAAACATGGTAAACAGAATATTTACCTGGGAGGTAATCGTTGATCCAAATGACAAAATGGTCTTTATACACGGTCAACGGTCTCGAAAACCACAAAATGATATTTCTCACAGACACTTAAAAAAAAATTGGTATTTCTGAAAATAAACCCAAAAATTTTAGTGATATTTTAACTTTTTTTTGATAAATACTCGATTAAAAGAAAAGTAGTACAAACTTTTAAAAAGAGTGGGGAATATATGTGGAACAAGCAAAAGATAATTTATTTATGACAACCCGAAAGAGATTTTAAAGAATGGGATGTCCCTAATCCCAATTGAAGGGTTTCTTTATGTAAATTCAGAAATATAGGGTCTAATATTGCAAATCCCAAAAATGGATTAAAGAAAAATAAGTGAGTTTTTAAAACTAGCGGCAAACTAATGGTCTTAAAACGGAACAACGGATATAGACTTAAAAAAAAAAAGGTGACAGAGAAAAATATAAATTAGTCAATAAAACAAAGACACGTGTCAATATAACGTGGGACGCTGTCCTTTTATGGGACCCATAAGTCTGTACTGATTGGCGTAAAAGACGCGATGTCGGTTACACGGACCCACAATCACCTATTAATTAATGCCACGTAGGATAAAAATAAAACTTGTTGAAGAAGAAATGATGTATTTTGAGAAAATTATAACGCCCCTTTTAATTTTTCCTTTATATGCGTTACAAATAAATCAATAATTTCGTGGTTCATTAATTCTTTTCACGCCTGAATCAACGAGTGAGACTTAATATCATTTTATTAATTATTAATTAATTAATAGACATTATTCAAAATGATAATGTGTGTGTGGGATGTCAATCTCGACATACTATACTTTTTTCAAAAAAAAAAAAAAAAAGAGATGTGTCATAAGGAATGAATCATCATGCTATACTTTTTTCAAAAAAAAAAAAAAAAAGAGATGTGTCATAAGGAATGAATCATCATGTCTTAAAATTAGCCTAAAATAACAAAGAAACGTATTCCATTTAAAGATTTGAACACGACGTGACACATCATCCATAGTCTATGGTCTCATAATTTAATCAAGACTTATCACTAACACACGTATTCAAACAAACCAATCTTTTTCAATACTAACTTGTTCGTCTTTTTGGTTATTGTCATATATATACACCTAAGAGCTCTTAACTTATTCTTTTGGATAATGTTTTTGGTGATATCGAATCGACAAATATGTAGCCGACACTTAATATCCACAACTAAACTATACAGAGTTATGAAAATTTAATAACCCGAACGTTTCAGATTGATGGACGGACCAAAAAACGAGCAAGTGCTAATGAACGTTACTCGTTTGTTGTTTTGTCTATTTCTTCTTTTTTGCACCGCCTGTATTAGTTTTATGGGCGTGACAATAACCTAAAATTTAGGTCAAATCAGGAATATTCAACAATATTTAGCACTCTCTTTTATTTAGTGGGTCACGAGAATCAATTCAAATGCTTTTGTTTTTTTTTTGCTTTCTTTATTCAATGAATTTTGCTAATAATAAAATACTAAGTGAGTTTTTAAATTTCATTTTATGTTACAAAAATCTTAATTTCCACCGTCTTTGTTTTTGTTATCGTAAAATGAATTTGAGTACTAAAAAACAAAACAAATAGAGAGCCCAATAAAGTATAGTGACAAAAAAAGAGAGCCCAATATCAATAGTATGGGCTTAAATCCAGATTAGATCTATAACCCGACCCGGTTCTTGATAGAGAGTTCACTTAACGATCGCCGAACGAATCAAACGAACATCGATGTTTCGTCGTCGCTGGTGATGCGAAAATTTTCAGTCTCGCAGATTTTATTTTGTTTGTGCATTGTTGGATTACTAGAATTTTTGTTTGTGACTGTTTGATCTTGCATATCGTGATTCAACTACGACGCTTCTTTAAGCTTTCCGTTGATTCGGGAAGAGGCTGTGATCGAAGGTGGAGATTTGGAGAAGGCGATGATAACGAGATCGAATCTAGCAGAACAGTTAAGGGAATATCAAATTAGGTCAAAGCATGATTGGGCTTCCGTTTCGTTCTTCTCTTCCACCTCTAATTTATCTTCATCCAGGTTAGAGAAATTATCTTAATCTAGGCTTTAGATCTCCTGTTCATGATTTGATTTTACTCTAATGTGATTCGGAATCGGAGCTGCGTACATATACCTGCTGTATTAGTCTCAGGGAATAAGATTTGATCACATTTTGTTAAATTTCTCATAGTTTTGAAGGTTTTGACTTAAGAACAATTGATATGAGTGCATCTATGTAAAAACTCAATGTGAATTTCAACTCAAGGATTTATAATTTTGATAGCAAGTGATTGGGATATTTGATCAACCGTTGTATCATCTTTTTCATTGATAATGTTTGATTCATATCTGAATTGTCTCAAGAAATTCCT
This sequence comes from Physaria fendleri, assembly GCA_036630335.1. Taxonomy (NCBI): domain Eukaryota; kingdom Viridiplantae; phylum Streptophyta; class Magnoliopsida; order Brassicales; family Brassicaceae; genus Physaria; species Physaria fendleri. Next base: position 11,516,037 of record CM071719.1, on the reverse strand, counting down.
AAATTGAGTAACAGAGGTAGTTTGCATGTTCTTAGAAGGAAAATTCACAGCCTAGAGATTTGATTTTTGTTTATCTATGACTATCTAGTTACTCTGTGACTTCATGGATAAATTTGACCTTATCATCATTGTTAGGAAGATAAGTCAGCTGTAGCATTCGAATAATCTTAACTATTCAAACTTATAGCGTTCTATAGGTTTCGGTCTCGAGGACCCATTCGAATAATCTTAGCTACAACTGTGGTACTTATGATATTCGTTTTATTTGCTTTGGTTCAGGGTCGATGTCGTAGTCTTTGTCATATGGGAACTAGTAATCTTAGCATTCCTAGTGTTTTCAGCAGTATCCTTATACTTCAAGCGGTTTCAACTCACATTCATCCTCGTTTGTGTAACTTTACTACTGCTTACTTGTATGAAAATCACAAAGCAAGTGAGACAAGCCAGGAAAAAGAAGCGAAGAATGCTTCTTCCTCTCTCTATGTAAAAAGACCAAAGTCACGAAACAGCAGCAACTTTTGATCTTATCACACAGCCAAACTCAAGTCTTTTAGGGCATAAGCATTGATGAAGGTGACAGTGAAGTTCTGACTAAGACACATTATTTTTTTGGTTTTACTCCAGAGTTTTTGTGATTAAAGAATCATGTATTATTTTTGTTAAACTACAAATTACAAACTATATAATTTAGTCCCAAATTTTGTAAATAACCTCCAATATAAAGATGATAGATACATTACAATTCTGATTCTGATTATATAAAGTCGAGATCATCACTTTGTACTATTAAGGCAGACCAAAAAAAAAAAAATATATACAGTGAAAGAAATGGGCTTTTTAATTGGGCTGAAGCCTTCTATTAAGGCAGACCAAAAAAAAAAAAATATATACAGTGAAAGAAATGGGCTTTTTAATTGGGCTGAAGCCTTTTTAATTGAGGCCTTACAAAAAGTCACAAGGCTGAATCAAATCTCTAAGGTTGTAGTGTTGTCAAAATCAAAGAGGAGAAAGAGGAAACTAGAAAGCTTCTGGTCTGAAATTGAAGTGCGAAATCTAGGGTTTCGAGAGAGAATGGGTGGAGGACATGGCGGAGGTATTACTTACAAGGGAGTTACTGTACACACTCCCAAAAGGTGGCACACCGTCACCGGGAAAGGCTTGTGCGCCGTTATGTGGTACATTTCTAATTCGCCTTTTGTTTTTAGCTAATCTCACCATTGGATCGTAGAATGATTGATCATCTGAGGAATCTGGTTGTATCCATTTGATTTTCGGGTTTGTGTTTGTGAATCAAATTAGTATCGGAGCTAATCAGATTGATGTTGATTTCAATTGGATTTTGTTTCCTGGATTGAGTCAATATTAATCGTAGTAGTAATGGCCTTAATTTCAAAATTTCCCTAGTATTGTCATCTTTAAAACTCAATTTTGTTTGCGCATCTTCAGGTTCTGGATTCTATACAGGGCAAAGCAAGATGGTCCTGTAGTTCTGGTAAGACTCTTTTCTTTTTTTGGGCTCACTATTATAAAGTTTTAGGTTCTAATTCTTCCTGATGGCTAACTTGTGGTCTTGTCATTGGCAACTGATAGGGATGGAGGCACCCATGGGATGGTCATGGTGATCACGGTCGATGGGGGGGATGGAGGCACCCATGGGATGGTCATGGTGATCACGGTCATGGGGATCATCACTAGGTAATGTCTCTACTAGTAGAATTGTTCATTGCATCATTAAGTTCGTAAACACAGTTCAGTTTTTAATAATGATGATCATAAAATCTTCCTTTTCATATTGTTTGTACACAGTGCTACCAAGTAAGACATCAGTTAAAAAAAGTGAATTTCTTTGCATTGTGTTTATTAGAAATTTTAAGTTGTCACTTACTAAGGAGATAACTTGTTAGGTTCTCTGTAGTTTGAAAATAAGATGGTAGCTTTGATCTGGTTTTGGTTAATTGGTTCATTCAATCATTGAAACTTTACAGGATCTTTAACTTCTCTAAATGATGTTCTTGATATTTATATTCACTAGAATGAATCATTGACATTATTGGAAGTTAGGTGAATGAAAATTAACTGCCTCTATCTTGAATGTTTAGTGGTTCACGTTTTGAGTTCATTTTTCACTTTTGGGTTTTGCTGATAGGTCTCATTGAACCTTTGAAGATCATGATGAAAATGGATGGTCTCTTGTTTTATAATTCTCAGCTTCATAAGTCGAAATAAAGAGAACTGCGAAAGAAGAACATGTTTTTGTACACAACTTTATAAGATTTGCTACTTCTGTTTTAAGTTGCTTCTTGTGTTGCACTTTGTTTTAAGTTACTTCTTGTGTTGCACTTTCTGGTGATGTTGTCATTTTGCTGTCTTCAAACTTAAATTGAAATACAATGGATTGCAAATTTCGTGTTCTTAGATCCAATCCTCCATTGATATGAGTTACAAAGTAATATAATGCAACTTCAATAAATATATAGAATAAAGAATATAATGTTACAAATGAGTTGAACAAATAAATCTCTGTAATGTTAAAGTAAACATGTCTTGTTGAAGCAAAACCTAACCAGAAACAAAATATATCATCTACTTGGTAAGAATATTAAGAAGTGAAACTCTAGTCTGAATCAATCTCCTGAAAATAGACTCCAACTCAATCTCAAGCTCCTCTATAGCAATCTCCACTGCCTCCAACCTCGTCGTCGCGCTTTGCACAGCCGTCTCATCCCAAACATCATCTAACACGTAGGACCGAGTGGTAAAGATCGAAGACAAAGACCCTTTGCTCGATCTCTTCTCTAACCAAGGAATACACCCAAGCGTAAACAAAGATTCAACCATCATCACAATAACTCTCCTGACTTCTTTCAAAACCTCAGTTACAAACAAAAGGTTCTGATCAATAGGCATAGTCACTCTTCCTCCACTTCTTTTAATCTCCTTCAAACAGTTTAAACACTTCATTGTCTCCTTCTTGAGTTTGTTCTTGTACCGATTATACGCAGCTATCTTCTCATTAACATCAGATGATTCATTGCCACCACGTAGAGTCAGTTGTAGATCTTGTAAGCTGTGTTTCACAAGTGTCATCACATCTTTGGATATGTTACAGATATCTAACATTCTCAAAGAAGCTTCTGAAACTTGTTCTGTCCATTTCTCTTGTCCTTGTTGAGACAAAGCTTCTCTTGTTTTCGGACAGTGATTGAGAAGATAGTTTATACAGTCGTGTAGCTCTCTTAACCCCTCAAAGTTAATCTGATTCGCCATAGATGAGATCTTTAGCTAAGAATTGAAAAGTTAGGTTTTTTGATGTTATCTTTGTGTGTGTAAGAGTTAGGTTATATATAAGAGGAGAAGAGGAAAGTACAATGAAGGATCGTTTTTGTACGGACGTGGGACATCTAGGGAACAGCTCATTTTGGAGGTATTATGAATAATGAAGATAATTGGTTTTAAATGATTTGAAAGAGGTTTATAAGGAAGCTTCTTTGTACGTAAGAAGCACTCGTGGGTTAGGGTACATTGTGGATTTGTTTAGATTTAAAGATTTTTTTTATTTTATTATTGTATACTTTATGTTATAAGGTTTGATGAAATATATGTAATATGCATGCACGAGCGACGGTGCCAGGCTGTGTCGGTAAATTTTAATTACTAGTATCAATTTTGGAATAGATGAGAAGAATATTAAATGAATTTGAGAAATGTTTTTAGATTTTTTGGATCTATCAAAAGTGTACGTGTTTGTCAGATATGTTTATGTGTCAAAATAAAATGGATTTATTTTTTTTTTTTCAGGAAAAATGGATTTATTTATTATTAAGAATACACATAAAACATATTTACATGTATTTTTTTCTGGTAACCCAGACTAAACGTGGACCGATTAGCCCACCGGATCTAGGTCCGCGCCCAAAGATTTTTAAGTCTCTATTTAAGGGTCTCATACACTTAAGGGCTCCATGCACTTAGGTGGCTTTTCGAACAAAAAAAATGAAATTTTGAAATAATTTAAATTTTCGGGTTACAAGTCGAATCAATGACCTATAACACACGTTTTGATGGCTTTTCGAACAAAAAATTGAAATTTTGAAATAATTGATATTTTCGGTGTTTGTCGACTTCTCAGATTTGCCGAGTGAGGAACACAGTCGAACAGAAACAGAAGCAAGGGTTGAACAAAAGGTTGAAAATTGAAATTTTGAAATAATTAAAATTTTGGGGTTAAAAGTCGAATCAATGACCTATAACACACATCTTGGTGGCTTTTCGAACAAAAAATTGAAATTTTGAAATAATTGAAATTTTGGTGTTACAAGTCGAATGGTGGCTTTTCGAACAAAAAATTGAAATTTTGGGGTTACAAGTCGAATCAATGACCTATAACACACGCTTTGGTGGCTTTTCGAACAAAAAATTGAAATTTTGGGGTTACAAGTCGAATCAATGACCTATAACACGTATCGATATTATTCTTTTGTTGTTTTTATTTAAATTTGGTGTCTCATAATAAGTTTAGATGATATAAGTGTTTTTTTTTACTGTTTTGCGTGTAAAAATTTATCATTTGTACATATTTTTAAGACTTCATGCAGAAATGTAAATAATTTAAGGTTGATTCGAGTGATTAAAGAAAAAAGAGTCGAAGAAAATACATAATGGATCTGAAAAGAAAGTAAGTGAAAAAAGATAAGTTAACTTTTGCGTGTAAAAAATAACAAATAAACTTTTGCGTGTAAAAAATAACAAATAATTTTGATTCCCTTTGTCAAATTAGATGTTTTTCGTGCATATGAAAAAAGATACGTTAGGCCTTATCAAAAACAAAAAGAGTTTTGATAAATTAATAGTTAAAAAAACACAAAATTATCGTTAGCTATATTTTGTTGACATTTTCAATTTATTGTATTGCATTAAATATTCATATGATTTATGATTTAAATATACAGAAGATATAATAAGTTTTGCTTTATAATCTGAGATTACTAACAAATTAAATAATATAAACAAGAGTTTTGACTCCTTGACAAAAAAAAAAAAAAAAAAAAAAAAAAAAAAAAAAAAAAAAAAAAAAAAAAAAAAAAAAAAAAAAAAAAAAAAAAAAAAAAAAAAAAAAAAAAAAAAAAAAAACAAGAGTTTTGACTTTGAACTTTTAATGTTTACAAAAATCTGAGATTACTAACAAATTAAATAATATATAAACAAGAGTTTTGACTTTGAACTTTTAATGTTTACAAAATTCTGAGATCACTCTCTTCACACCATCGTTTAATCTTTTTGACCTTCCCGCGTTACCTTGCTCTAAACATCAAAACAGTAAAATTATTTAATCTTTGAGTGTTAAATAAGAAAACGATATATAAAAAAATTATTTACTCAAATTATTCCTTAAAAATAATTTATCTAAGAAAACGATGTATAAAACCCAGTTTTTTACTTTAAAAATTGAAAAACTATTTAAATTAAAGTAATTTAAAATAGAATCAAGGTTTAACCGTAAACTATTTTTATTTCAAACAAAAGTTTAAATATCAAGTTATATGCGACAACATATTGAACTTGAACAATCACTAACGGACCAAATATAATTTGGACAGGATGCCACGTTCGGTTTGTTCCACATTAACCCAACACTTTTTGAACCGATCATGTCTAACGGACCAAAATAACTTTCGGACAGCATGTCAAATTCGGTTTGTTTCACAATAATGATGAAACTTACCACTTTAATTTTTCTTTTTCGATTAAAACCCTAATTTAAAAACTATATAAGAAATTTTAAAAACTCACATAATCAAAACTAATTTGAAATTTCAGCTATACCTTTCAGAATCAAAAGAAGAATAAGCAAAAAATGATTTGTCTAAACAAAAAATCCACTTTAGCAAAGAATGTGACATTGTGACGAAGAAAAAAGTATATGAATAGAACTTAGCTCATTAGATGATCTGTTTTTTCCTCCCTCCTTATGGTACTACGACCAGAACTGAGACCAAAGAGATAGTGTAGTTTTCAGTTTGCAAAGATGAACTTCAAAAGCGACAAAAAAGACACATCTTTGGCTCTCAAAAGAAGTTGTAGTGAAGTGGTGACTACGATGCTTCACTCTCTATCTCGATCTTTCTCTATAAACATCAAAATAAATGAAAATTTGTAAGAGAGTGTTTGTGAAAATACTAGAATGAGACAAAAAAAAAGAGATAATGTTGTAAGTGTGTTTGGTTTGTAACTCAGATACCTTAGGCATGTAGAATAGCTTGGAGTGAAGTGGTGGCGATCATGTGTTCTTTCTTGTAGAATAGCTTGGAGTGAAGTGGTGGCGATCATGTGTTCTTTCTCACTTAGAACATTAAAAGCAAATGAAAAATTTGAAGGAGAAGTAAGAGAGTGTTGGTGTAGCAAAAACCTTTGATATAGGAGAGTGTATTTATAGGCAAAGTTAGATATTAACAAAAGTTACCAACGGTAACATTTTTATTTCCCCATGTATCATCACTCAACGGCTATATGTATTTGACATTTGTACTAATGTGATTTGACATATTAGCCATTTGATTAATATTTTACTAATTAAGTTTCTTCATATTTCAAAAACTTTACATACATCATTACCAACGGTAAGATTTTTATTTTACCGATGTATCACAACGGCTATAGCCTATACGTATGTGACCTTGGTATGATGTGATTTGACATTAGTAGTACTGATTAATTAACTATTATAATACAACCAATTTAAAATGAGAAGACCTAAACATGCTTGGACCTATAAACAGCCCAATATTACCTTAGATCTTCTATTTGTATGGCCCATTTATCGAAAGCCTTCAAAACAAATACAGTTTTGCTATTATTACACCTCAAGCTTAAAGATTATTAAATCCAATCATTATAAAATGATTAAAATAATGTGATGTTTGTAATATTTCGGAAACGCTTCATCAAATAAAACACGACAGCGAACAGAGTTTTGTATATTAGTTTCTCTTTTGGTTCTAAGAGAGACATGATTAAAGTTTTTATATGAGAAGAACGTACGGAGAATATATAGAAGTGGTTTACTACAAGCCAAATATCTTGTCCTTTCATGAATTAATTACATGTAAATAATTGAGTGTTTAATTTGATGCGAACATTAAAGATTCTTGATATGCTAATTAATATAGTGTGGCCAAAAACAAAATGATAGATAAAATAAGTGTTCAAACTTTCAAAGTGTCATCTCAAAGAAACAGGTACAATAACTTGTCATTGTCTTTTGATAAAAAGAGAAGATTCTGAAATGTAGATTACACATACATACATAATCTTATTATAGAAGACATTTCTCCTTGAGACTAACAATGGTGTCTCTAAGACATAGTTTCATAGGAGTATACTCAATTCCCAATTTCTTCACTTTGTCTGTACAAACTTTACACTCCATTTCATTCATCTCACTTTCATCCTTCCTACAACAAAATCAAAGACCAATAGAAGCATTTAGAAGCCCTAGATTAAATTTAAATAATGATTAGTAAAGGTTAAAGAGAAAGAGAACCCTAGATTAAATTTAAATAATGATTAGTAAAGGTTAAAGAGAAAGAGAACTTACATATCAGCAATAGATAACTCTGGGAACAACTCATGTAAAATCTCTTTAATCTCATTCACACTCATACTTGGACCATCAATGATGTATCTACCATTAGCAGAAGGAGTCTCCAACGCTTTGATATGAGCTAAAGCAACATCTCTTACGTCTGAGAACCTGTAGTTTTTACTATTGAAAGGGTTTTTACCTTTTATGAGATCAACAATTATCTCTACTGAGGAATTTAGAGTTGGTTGTAGAATTGGTCCGAAGATGAATCCTGGATTCAACACGACCATGTCGATGTTGTTGTCTTTTGTAAATTTCCATGCTGCTGTTTCGGCTAATATCTTAGAGAGTGGATACCAGTTCTGTAGAAAAAAATAAATATTATTCCCTCCGTTTCGGTATATAAGGAAGTTTTGATTCAAAACACGCAATTTTAAGAACTATACTATCTCCGTTCCACTATAATTGATTTTTTTTAATCTTTTCGCACATATTAAAAGTACATAATTGATTACTAATCACTATATTTATTATCAAAACATTAACCATTTCCAACCAAAATAAATCAATAGTATTTGTACAAACTTAATAAATTATATTTACCTATTCTTGAAATTTACAATCAGAAAGAAAAAAACATCTAAAAATCAAATAATATGGAACAAAAACAAAACATCAAATATTAAAGAATAAAGGGAATATTAATTTAGTGTGTTTAAATGTTATTATTCTAAAAAGAAAATGTTATTGCAAAAGAAAATTAGATAATTCAACCAATAAGAAGATAATCTTACAAGACTATAAATAATTTTAAATATTTATTTCATTTATCGCAAACTGAAAACTCTTATATTTTGAAAAAAAGAAGAAGTTAAAATTCATTATATATTGAAACGGAGGGATTATTAGATAATAAGAATTTTCAAGAAAATGATATGTTTGAAATCTTGCCAAAAAAATGATATGTTTGAGAAAATAAATGT
>CM071719.1:11462973-11475375 GCA_036630335.1 Physaria fendleri | reverse complement strand
TCCTTTCTCCGGTAAGAATCCGGGGTGTTGAATGAAACAACACTGTCGATGAAATTCGTGGCTACATTGTGGCTTTGCAAGGCCAGAAGTTTTCCTTTGAGTGCTAGATTCGAGGTTTCTTCCGAGATAGACGGTCCGGTGAACAGATCCGCTCTTAAGCGGTAATGTTTCTGACAACTCCAATAGTACCTTCCATTGAGGATAAGCGCACTGATGCGCTGGTAAATACAAACACATCTCAAGGCAAACCGCCGGAAATAGATGTCAGAAGCAAGGTAATCTTTCAACATCACGGAAAAGAGTCCGTGTAAATTATTTTGGGGTTACAAGTCGAATCAATGACCTATAACAAACGTTTTAGTGGCTTTTCGAACAAAAAAAAATTTAAATTTTGAAATAATTGAATATAAGTCGAATCAATGACCTATAACACACGTTTTGGTAGCTTTTCGAACAAAAATTTGAAATTTGAAATAATTGAAATTTTGGGGTTACAAGTCGAATCAATGACCTATAACGCACGTTTTGGTGGCTTTTCAAACAAACAATTGAAATTTTGAAATAATTGAAATTTTGGGGTTACAAGTCGAATCAATGACCTATAAGACACGTTTTGGTGGCTTTTTGAACAAAAAATTGAAATTTTGAAATAATTGAAATTTTGGGGCTACAAGTCGAATCAATGACCTATAACACACGTTTTGGTGGCTTTTCGAACAAAAAATTGAAATTTTGTTTGGGGTTACAAGTCGAATCAATGACCTATAACGCACGTTTTGGTGGCTTTTCAAACAAACAATTGAAATTTTGAAATAATTGAAATTTTGGGGTTACAAGTCGAATCAATGACCTATAAGACACGTTTTGGTGGCTTTTTGAACAAAAAATTGAAATTTTGAAATAATTGAAATTTTGGGGCTACAAGTCGAATCAATGACCTATAACACACGTTTTGGTGGCTTTTCGAACAAAAAATTGAAATTTTGGGGTTACAAGTCGAATCAATGACTTATAACACACGTTTTGGTGGCTTTTCGAACAAAAAATTGAAATTTTGGGGTGACAAGTCGAATCAATGACCTATAACACACGTTTTGGTTGCTTTTCGAACAAAAAATTGAAATTTTGAAATAATGAAATTTTTGGGGTTACAAGTCGAATCAATGGTTTCTGGGACGCTGCAACCCGCGGTTAAATCTGCAGTGGCCGGAACTCGAACTCGTGATGGCGGGTACCTTAGCTGAGAGTCCTTTACCACCAGAGCTAGAGGCTTCGGTTATATTTACATGTATATGTATATGTTTGTAACTACTCTATCTTTTAGGGTAACCACTTTTATGGATTGATTGATGCATGGATGCATGCTGGACTTAGATTTTTTTTGTGTTTAAGATCTTAGAAAAAGAAAAAAAGATCTTAATATATCCCAGATTATTTTCAATAGATTAATATTTTCTCACTAATGATATAATTAGATTCCAAAGGTATTTATTGTATTCTCTTGTTTAGTGGAGAAATCTTATTATTCGATTTCCCAACTGTAATGTATAGCTACGGATTCATTATTGTCTGATTAAAAAATTATACATTATTGCTTCTTTAATTTTTAAATAATACATTATTGCATAATAAATACAAATAAGAAGAATACATTATTGTGTAATTAATTTTTTTTTTTGGTCTGAAATATTGTATTATAGTAGATAGAGAATACATTGTGAAATACATAAGTTCAAAAACTCTGATGTTGTAATGGAAACTCAGCCGAAGGAAAGAGAATCATCCCCGAAATCTAATTTAGAGATTTCAAAAATCTAAACCGATAACCTCGTTTGCTGAAACGTTTAACAAAGAAAATTAAGTAGTAAAAACAAACAATCCGTCTGAAAATGATGTTGAAAAATAACCATGAATACGCAGAAGGACTCAAAATCAAAACTTAGCTCAAGAAATACGGAAAAAATTGCAATCCATCCAAATTCCGAAACAAAACAAGACCTCGAGAAAAGGCGAACCTCCCAGAGATGGCATATGTTTAAACCTCTCTGATGAAAGAAGACTTCTCATCCGCATAAAAAAAGACTAAGCAATGATCACGCTTATATAATTCAAATTTCTTTGGACTCGTGGTACTACCGTGTATTTGTGAAGTGATCTCATGATAATTCTTCTCTAAAATACATTTTATTGATGAGAAATACAATTTATTATTACACAAAGTCTTATTGAGTTTCTTAAGATCAAACATGATCTCTAAAACTAAAGCCAATACATAACATGAACAAAATTTGCATATATTCAAATCTCAAAGAGTAAGCATATTCAAAAATGAAACTCTAGTCTTCAACAATTTCTTAAACACACACTCCAACTCTTTCTCTATTTCTTCAATCTCATCTTCTTTTTCTCTCATCTTCTTCATCTCCTCCACATCAACTTCTTGATTCTTCCTATTAAAAATCCTTGACACAATACCTTTCTTTAATCTATGCTTCTGATTCTTAGTCACTACTTCGATTAGCAAAGACATTAATACATCAAAGCTTGTCTTTTCAACTCTTTTCATTACATTAATCACTTCTCCACAATCTCTTTTCTTCTTCGCCTTCTTCATCTTCTCTTCTGTTTTCTTAAGTTGTTTCATTATCGTTCTGCTCAAAGTTCTTCTTTTAAACACATACATACCTATTATTAATCAGAGTACATTAGTTCGAAACATTTGAATGGACCGATAAAAAAAAATTAGATATAAATATTATATAAAAACATCAGAAAAAATTACATAAATAATAAATTTATAAGATTATATATGTTCTAATTCTATCTTTATATTATTTTATGTTATTAAAATGTAATTTTTTTCTATTAAATTTTTTTTATACCTATCTCACGTGCTACAAAAGCTTCTTGATCTTCTCCTGATCTTTTCCTCCTCAAGTTCGATTCAAGATCCCTGATTTGTTCCTTTATCTGCATCAAAACGTCTCTGATGATACTACAGATATCAAGAACATCTAAAAACCCATCCGAAACATCTTCAAATCCGGTGAATGATTTGTGACTTTTCGTCGTTTGAAACCCGAGAAAAACTTCGACAATCTCGTACATGTTCTTTAAAACTCCGAGTTTCTTTAGACAAGAAGTAGACTCTGGTCTTTTCTTTAGTATTACAAGATGATCTTCTATGGCTCGAGATAAAGGACGAACGTCTTCAGACCAACTTGCTGATCGCACGTGTGTATTACATGATGATGATGAAGCAATAGCCATAGCTGATATTAATGTGATAATCAACGAATAAAAGGTTCTATTTCTCTCATTTTATACTCTCCTCCAATATATATGTATGTGTCTATAAAGGAATATAGATACAGTCTGGAATTGGCTGTTGTATTTGAGTTTCTTCCGACAGTCATACGACAGATCTACGTACACTTCTCTTCTTGATGATATATTTTCCATACTTGTTGTATTAATTATGATAATTATTTTTTAAATATGCAAGTCAAATATCGTTTGAAACAACTGATTAATCAGAGAGGAGAACATGCTACCTAGCAAATAATTTCATAATATATTTAAAACATTTGAGATTTTGATCCATAATAAAAACCTTTATTTAAAGTTGCAAGTATGAAATGACTATATGGAAATAGGATCGTAAAGTTATAATGAGATTACACCAAAACGATCCAAGTTATAATGAGATTACAAACCTCTATTATATTGCATCTTTTGAGATTTCAATATCTATTAAGAAATGTCCAAAGTACCATATCATATACATCTAATATTATAAAATATGTGTTAACAAAACCATACAGCCTAGATGTGAATTATGTGATTTGTATAATATATACATCCTATTGTCATTGTACTCGTGGATCTACTTAATTTCAAATATTACTTTCTTCAGGTTATGTTGACTATATACTATTAACTACTCTTAACCAAAAAATAATTAGGGGTGGGCACAAGCCGGGTACTTGCATTTTTTGCCCGACTTATTACTTGGTTTGGCTTGACGGATAATGAAGATTTCCGTCTTGATACTTATCTTATCGGAAACAAGTACCCGCCCAAACAAGTACCCGCAAGGCTTGCGAATACTTGCAAGTACTTGTTACTTGCTCAATCTTTTACTTTTTATTTTATTTTTAATAGATATTTTAATAGATATCAAGTTTTTATGGATATCGAACATCTTTTTTTTTTTGCGGATAATGAATATATTTCAAGTAATAAATACGTATTAGGTATCAAGTAATATTTTTATGAATAATAAGATATTTTTTTATGGGTAAAATAAATTTAAAGTCCAGAGCATATTAAGTATCAAGTAATTTCCAACAATTATCAAGTAATTTATAGTAAGTAGAAGTAACACGGGTATAAGTATCAAGTATGGGACAAGTACTAAAAATTTTTGTCCCACTTGTTACTTGTCCCGTACTTGCAAGTATCTTCATTACTAGGCTTGATCCCGTACTTGCAAGTATCTTCATTACTAGGCTTGATACTTTGCTTGATTATTACGGGTACTTGCAAAATTAAGCCAAGCCGGGTCAAATAGCAAGTACGGGACGGGTAACAAGTACCCGTGCCCAGGCCTAAAAATAATAATAATTTATATTTGTGCTTAGATTTACTTGAAAGATTCAAAGACAGATAAAATAGTGATAACAATAGACCATAGTAAGGATGTGATTTTACTGTGACAAATGACAGTTAAATCAATTTCAAAATTCATTTATTAATTTATATATTTGTAATTCTTCTATACCTCAAATCAAAAAATCGAGCGAGAGATATATATTTATTGAAGCCTCTTAACAATAAAAATTGGTTTGCATTTTGCAATATGCATATTGGGCTACAGAGAGAATCTCTTGTTTACAATTATGCTATTAATAGGCCTATTTGTAGTTATGATGATTCTAAAGTTAAGGCCCATTATTGAGAAATGGGCTCTTAGTCTATATTTGTTTTGCCATCATCAATGTTAAATACATTCAATAGACTTGAGAATCAACCTTAGGGTCTTTCACACCAATCTTAAACCATCCCATTTATTTAATTAATCTGAAATAATTTTAAACATAATCTGACATATCTAGTTTAGATTCTTATTAACTGGTTTATTCCACGGTTAAGTTTTGATCATAAGATCTATGGAATTGTAAATCAAAACCTCCACTTTTTATATATAAAAAAAACAAATTGTAATAAAAATTTGTGAATATAGATATAATCATATTCCATTTATAAATAAAAGTAAACTGAATATACAATTATTCATTAAATTTTACAATTAATTATTCAACGAGGAGAACATGTTTGACATAAATTAAGAAAACATTCGGATTATACAGAACATTCACTTGATATAAATGATAAAACCTAACATCCAAAAAACCAACTATATACATATTGACAAAAAAATAACCAACTTTACATAATTGATCCATAACAAATAGTGACCAATAATTTGGTTAAGAAGATATTTGAAGTCTTTAATCATAAAGAAGAACATGTAAAGTTCATGTTCTAATAATTCTCTCTTCTCTAAACTTTTAATTGGGTCCTAAATTAATCAAACACTAATCATTTCCTAAGACCAAGATCCCTTTTGCCATCTGTGTTATCTTCTTTGTTGGAAGTTTGGTTAAATTCATGACCAAATCCAAGTTGTCTATTTTTTTTTAGCCTCGTTGGAATATTATTCCAAATTAAGTAAAGCTTGTTTGATCGAATAGACAATAATTCACACAAGTTGCATTTCAAACCTACCCAATTATTTGCCTCAACTGTTAACCGGATTGAACCGGCCATGACTACCACCAATTTTGTAAGTAAGAGCAAATAATTAGCCATCAAAGTAATTATTATTAAAAGTAATTATACTTTTAACATCATTTCGAAATAAACGATATATTATAACATTGTTTTTTGTAAGTGATACAAAATTATCATTTTTAACATCATTTCAAAATAAATGATATATTATTAGCATTGATTTTTATAAATGATACAATTTTTAACATCATTTCAAAATAAATGATATATTATTAGCATTGATTTTTATAAATGATACAAAATTATATTTTAACATCATTTCAAAATAAACGATATTATTGACATTAGATTTTGTAAGTGATATAAAATTATCTTATTTAATATCATTTCAGAATAATCGATGTAAATCAAGTATATATGATATCATTTATTAAAATTGACGTGAAATTACTTAAATAATATCAATTAACGAAAAATGATAGTATTTAGCATCATTTAATTTTTTGACACAAAAAAACTGATGTTATTGATTTTTTTTCTTGTAGTATAAGGTACTGAATGACTTACTGTTTGACCACCATCATAAATACACTAGGTTTTGAAGTGCAAGGTTAGTACATGCAAGTTAAATTTACGACAATGCAGTAGAAAATGGCTAGTTAAGCAAGAAGTCTCAAATATTGTGAAAACCATAAATAATCAACTGCGTGAAAAGTATGTAAAGACAAAGGTATAGGAGTGTTTAAACATTATTCTTGGCTTGGTTACTGTTTGATACTTTCATAACTTCTTTCCTATCGTCAGGTTGGTGCATTCTCGATTTTGAGAGAACTTGTGATTGTTCTGTCTGACTGCCTTGGTGATCATATTGGTTCTCTTCTTCCTGGAATTGAAAGGGCGTTAAATGTTAGTGGATATATTCAGCACTCTTTTTATGGACTCAGTGGTCCATTTTCAAGTGTTCATATTTCCTCTAACATCACTAATAAAACTGACGCAAATGTTTAACATCAATACTTATAATTGATGTTAAAAATAACATCATAAATATTAAATGATACAAATATTACTATCATTTAGAGAAGTTGACGCAAAATTTACTATCATTTTTAAACAATTTGACGCAAAATTTAGTATCACTTATAGAAGTGTTGTAAAAATATATATCAATTATAGTAAGCGTCACAATATTCTCATCATTTATAACAAGTCATATATACTAATATAATTTATTATAATTGATGAAAATATTAGTAACGTTTGATATAAATGATATAATAATTTGCATCATCACTTTTTCTATCATTTATACAAGTGTTGGTAACATTTTTGTATCATTAAAAAAAAATATTGTAAACATTGAAAACAAATTATGTTAATCACACGTTCTCTTGTAGTTGTAGTGTGTCTTTTGAGTGATTAGTCCGGTTATATTAAATTTACAAGTTAAACCGGCCATGACTAATTCATTAGCAATTTGATTATTAAATTAATAGCACTTCGCTACGGTTTTGTTTTCCAGCAAACCCCCACGTTTATTACGGTGTTAAGTCAAATAATTAAATCCTAATCCGAATCAGATCGAGATTATAATTGAAAAGCATCTCTAACAAACCATGTGATCATGTACTAATTAAAACTTAAGAGAAACCACAAAAAATATGATTAGAACCAATCCATCAACATGAAAACCTTACAAGTTACATGTCTTCTTGTAATTAATTATTCTTGGAATTATTTATAGCAAATGTAGGTGTCAAGTGTGTTTGTTCATACATGCTTGTTGTGTTCTTATGTTTCATGTTTTATTGTCTGACAAAATAAATGATAATGCATGGCCATGGCCATGAGATGGCATGGGATGGCTTGAAAACAAGTGGACCTTATGGCTCTTAACGCGTAACCATTATTTCCTTTTGAAAAAAACCTTTAAATAAAATAAAATTGTAACTATCATCAGATATGTATTTCGTTTGAAACAACTAAATCTAAGATTGAAAATTTGGTAAGTTTTAAAAAATTATAACGTAAATAGTTGCAAGATTACAAGA
Organism: Physaria fendleri; assembly: GCA_036630335.1. NCBI lineage: Eukaryota > Viridiplantae > Streptophyta > Magnoliopsida > Brassicales > Brassicaceae > Physaria > Physaria fendleri. The sequence goes on along the minus strand of CM071719.1, from coordinate 11,467,528 downwards.
ACAAATTTTAGAGTGATACATTATTCTACTAAATTTCTCTCAAAATTCACAAATTACAATATGTAACATTTATTTCATCTAAAATCACACCATTTATTGAGAATAAATTTGTTTTGAAAACTTAAAAATCATCAAAATTTTATATAAAAAAAGAGCATAAAACTCAAAATAGTCGAGAAATAAAAGAACTCAAGCAACAAATATTTCAGATTTTTTTTTTCTCTAATAATATTTTCTTTTTTACTGATTTGTGAAGAAGGATATGTAAAGTACTTGTCTTTAATCTAATTTATTTCAAGTATTTAACCCATACAAATAATAAAAAAAATAATGTATCAAAAACACAAATAGACATGAACAAAGAATGAGAGTGATAATTAATTTAATGTGTGAAGGCATTAAGCAAAGAAACACGAGTACTAATCAAACCCCTAAACACTTTCTCACTTTCACATTCAATTTCACAAATCGAATTCTCCAAATCCATCATCTTCTTCATCAAACTCTTCATTTCTTCACTCTTCTTATTCCTTAACCCAACAAAACTCTTCTCTTCAACTTGCTTCAACTCCATAATCCCTTCCTCTACTTTCTCCTTTTTATCACACCGTTTCAAGAACCCAATAAACGGCGTCGTTTTAGTCGAACGTAAAGAGAAATAAACACCGTTAAAAAGAGAAACTGAAACCAAAACAGTTACTTCTATCACATTACTTATAACAGAAGCTAACTCTACATCACCGTAGGATCCGTTTAAGCAGTGTTTTGTCTTAGGTTCACGTATAGATGAAGTAAGTTTAGTAATATCTTGAGCAACAAGTTTGCGAGATTTTAAGTATGATTTGATTTTCTCCTCATCTTTTTTCCGGAGAAAGATCTGAGCGGCGGATTGGTACTCACGGAGGGAGAGGATAACTGAACGGAAAGTTCCATAAGCGTCGACGAATTTAAGAAGATCTTCAAGAAGATTTTCGAAGAAAAGAGGATTGTTTCTTAAAGATTCTTGAGATTGTGGGAGTTGAAGAATATCAGAGAGTGTTTCTTGAATGTCTTTGAGAAGACTAAGACCTTCTATGATCCAAGAAGTGGTACGTTGGTGGTTTGTTTCGAACCAAGATTTGAGATGAGAGATTGAGTAGTTAACGTGGGAGATTAAGGGATGTGAACGAGAAGGGAGACTAATGGATCGTGTGTGGTGTGAGACTCGTGGCTTTGAGGAGGAGGAACCACATGGTTTGTTTGGGAAAGAAAGTGATCGTCTGAAAACACCAACCATTCTTGGCCTTAAGAGAAAGAGAAATGTTTTGAGTTTTTGAAGTGATGAAAGATAAGGAAGAAGGAGAGTTTTATATATAGACTTGAAGTATGAGATGTTGTGCACGTGGGAAGAGTTATGCTTTATAATTTCCCCAACTATATATTTATTTTGTTTGGTGAAGAATTATTAAGGTATACACTTGTAACCTATTTTAATTCTTTCAACTTTACATGATAATACAACTGTTATGTTTTGATTATTTGGATGTTATAACTTCCAACTTTACATTCACAAGTTTATATATAACTAGACTCAATGCTATAGAGCTGTCAAGCGGTTGGTCCGTTCTGCAAAAACCCGCAAAAAAAATTATATATTGGTTTAAAAATATTTGATATGCATCTACATCCGCAAAATATATTGGGTCTCCGAATAATCCGTAAAATATTTTTATTTCACAAAAATTCGCTCAAAATTCGTAAAAAGTTGCCAGAAACCCACAGCCTTCGCAAACTTTTATCTTGTACGATCCGCATCACGCAAATAATATATATGAATATACATAAAAATATGAAACTACAAAATAAAATGTATATATGCATATACCCGCATATAAAATCCTTGGAAAAGCAGAAATCTCCTTATTTTTTTCAGAATAAGAACTTTCCTTGGCGAAAAGTTATTAATCAGGCAAAACAGGACACGAATGAGTGGGGACATGCTAACATTACTGATCATCATTTGTTAACATCTCCTGGTGCATCTATGAATTCACATAGAATTAATAATGATTCAAACTTAAATGTTTGGACGCCACCGGAACCAGGATGGATAAAATGTAATTATGATGGTACTTTCATACAACACTCCCAGACTGGTGCAGACTGGTTAATTCGAGATGAAGTCGGTCAATTTGTATCAGGAGGTCAAGCTAAAGGTAAAGTTGTAACGTCACCACTCGAAAGTGAACTTCAATGTCATATTATGGCAATGCAGCATTGTTGGATCAGAGGGTATCGCAAGATCATTTTTGAAGGAGATAACCAGGAAGTGGTTAATTTAATGGAATCAAAGACTACAAACTTTGGGGTTCATAATTGAATTTTGGAATGCCAACATTGAAAGCACAAAATAGGTGATGTTCGATTCAAGTGGACGAAAAGATCAAATAATAAGGCGGCTGATCACTTAGCAAGAACTTTGCATTTTAATGATGTATCATTTCTGTTTATGCATCAGCCATCGGTTGATTTACACTCTTATCTCTAAGTAATATTTTACGTGTTAAAAAAAAAAAAAAAAAAAAATCCAAAAAAAAAAAAAAAAAAAATCCGCAGAAAATCAAATACGCCTCGTCCTATCCGAAAATATTTATTATTTATGATCTGTATTGCTTTGGATCAAAACTCGTCGGTCCACGGATGCGGATCAAAATTGACAGTTCAAATGCTATGTCACTACCAACTAAGAAAAGAAACTAAACGTTATGCAAGTAAATAAATAGATTGTAATTAAGGTTAAAGGAGCTACTAGATCGTTTGTAATAGTGATCTACTCATCTAGATATTTGAAACAATAATGAATATATTAATCAGTTTAAACTGAGTTAAGAGACATAACAAATGTTCCATTTCAAGCGGAGAGGAGACACACGTGGTTTAGCCACCCTAGCTTGAACTATAACCAAATTAGTTTATGTAAGACTCAAAGTATGTTTATTTAATACAATTTTTTGTCATTAATAATGCAAATTAGACGCGTTAATACAGATTTGTATTATCATGGTTATATATGAATGATCATCAACATGAAAAAGTATAGAGATTCTAAGTCAAATCAAGATTTGGTTCGTTCAAATCTGTATTATTAAAACGTATAATTACATGGATAATCAGACTTGCAAACATATTAATCATATGTATATCATATCGTATTCATACAATGCATATAAATTAATAAACTGTTAGATTAGAGATTAAGTGTCTAGTAATTAACAAAACACGAGGGATGAGCTGGTTTGTGTCAGAGAAGAGCAACTCCAACTTTGCATCAAAGGATCAAAAATCACGGTTTTCTTGTTCACAACACTTCAACTTTTGTCTTACCACGATCACGAAAACAAAGATAAATATGATTATATAATCTAAACTATCTCTTTAAGTGCCATTAAACTAATTAAGCATTAATATGATTAGGTAGTGCAAGCGTGTGGACTTTTATTAAAAAACGAGTGTTTCGGCGTAGATCCACAAAATCAAAAGAGGGGCCTTACTTAACGCTAATTTTATTTTATTTTGAGCATGTGCCTTGATATCTGGTCTTAATTGCATGAAACTGACTTGAGATGTAATGAAATGAAATGTTAGGAACCACTATCTCTTGTGTGATTGGATTATAGAGATATTTCTTGATTCAAGTGTTTTAGATCCACATAATGTTTTCCAATTTTATTTTTGTGGTGAATTTGAGATTTGATATGTCATTATTTGGAGCTCTAACTTGATGTTGAGAGCTTGTCCGACATATTTAAGTTTGCTATATAACACATTTAAGACTATCCATACATCGTTTTCAATTGAAGTTTCTATTTGTTCTGTATTTATCGTTTTATGGTTTAGTATGTAAATATTATTAGTGATAATAATAGTTTTGAACATACAACATATAATTTTTGGATCGGTTCAATGCTAAAAAAGAGTTTTAAAGACATCCGATTTAAAATGATTTTCTTCTGTGAATTTAAGTTAGAGCGGAAAAAAATGGATGATCAAACCTAACGCGTAATGCTAAAGGAACGGAAAAACTCCTCTAGAGCTAACCATACTCAAAAATGGAGAAGGAAAATAACTTCTAGAACCTAATAACTACTCCCTCCGTTCCATTATATTTGATGTTTTGATCAATTCACACATATTTCCCTCCGTTCCATTATATTTGATGTTTTGATCAATTCACACATATTAACAATATATAATTGATTAATAATCATTATACTTACCATCAAAATATTAATCATTGCCAACCAAAACTAACCAATAGTATTTGTGAAAGCTTAATCATTATATTATCTTTTCTTAAAATCTACAAATTAAGTGAAAAAATAAATAGAAAAATTCTAAAAACTCAAATAATATGGAACAAATATAAAAACCTTAAACATCAAATATATTGAAACGGAGAGAATACAAACTACTCGAATTAATACTATGACAAAGAACAAGCTATCCAGAGAACCAATATTTTGCATGTATTAGACATAATAATTTTTTTTTGTATTTTTTTTTTTTTTAACACAAT
>CM071719.1:11450612-11461352 GCA_036630335.1 Physaria fendleri | reverse complement strand
GAAAACTTTTGATAAGTAACTTTCGTATAATACCAATTATTGATGAGTAAACTTTTGATCTATAATATATTTTGTTAAATGTATACTTTCCAACTATACGTGTCTCTATATTAGAAATAATGAAATATATGTGTTTCTATATTAAAACTAATGAAATACACTTGTTTTTGCAATCATTATCATTATCATGTGTATCTAATTAGCCTTTTCTTATATAATTTAAGATACTTAATTCATGTTTTTTCTTCAATGTTTGGATTTATGTGAAATTTTCTGTTATATTTTTGAAGTATTCTAGTCTAAATTTGAAGTTTTTATACATAAAATGAGATGTCTATGCCGTACCCGTTTCTTATGAATTTTTATGGTGCCGTTTCCCGTACCTGTACCCGTACCTGTCTCTTGTCCCGTACCCGATTCTGTGCTACTTAGTCAAGAGTTATTTTAGTTTTCAATAATATATGAGTTCTTCAAATTCTTCTCAGATTTTGACACATCGCAGGGAGTGTTCGAGAAATATGGTTTGTTTGCATCAGAGGCATCAGGCATGTATAGGGAAGCTAACAAGTGTTTGGATGGTGAACGAGTTTACTAGTTGAAGAACAAAATAAATCTTTCCAATAAGAAATGCATAAATGGGCTACCAAATGTGAAGAAGACGGCCCATCATTTATTTTATTAGATTGATCAAATTAAACCGGAAAGAAACTGAAAAGCCCTATAAGAAATGCATAAATGGGCACCAAATATGAAGAAGACGGCACATTATCTATTTTAACAGATATCATTGGCCTGGGCACAAATTCCGGGCCGAATAAACCGGGTCGTCCGAACCGAATTAAGCCCAATTACGGAATGAAGTCTAATATGACATCCAACCGAACGGCTTAAAATAAATTTGAAATCGGTTTTTTTCGACAAAAAAAAAAAAAAAAAAAAAAAAAAAAAAAAAATTGAAATCGGTTTTCGGAAAATTCGGAACGGTTCCGAAAACCGAAATAAACCGTATAAAACCGATAATTAAACTAAAAAGATAAAAATACCCTAACCCTAGCCGCCTCTCATTTAACAAAATCACTCTCACTTCACCTTCCCTTCTCCTTTTTCGCTTCTTCTCCACCTTCTTCTCCTTCATCATCTTCACCTTCACCTTTACAATCTTCTTTCCACCCTCTTTACCCCTCTCTCTCTCATTAATTATCTTTGACCCTTCGTTTTTGCTTGCTCTCATGTTTGTAGCTCTCATATCTCTTGTTTTTTCAGGATCTCCGCTCTCAGAAAGTTTGCCATGATGCAAATCGTTCATACTAGTTAAGGTAACTACTATCTCTCTCTTTTGTTTCTTAGTTTTGTAGGTTTTAGTTTTTTTTTTTGTTATTTCTAAATCAGATCTGTGAATGAAGAAAATCTATTTTTTTTTTTGTTATTTCTAAATCAGATCTGTGAATGAAGAAAATCTAGAACCCTAATTTGATGGTTTTCAACCCGAAATCTTTGGTAATATACCCTAGTTTTCCTACTATAAACTCAGAAACGAAAACCCCTAAATCTGACTTTTGAATCTTTCAATCCTCACTCATTTAACAGAGAAAAATTGAATTCAATTTTCTTTCCTACTATTGAAACATGAAACTGTATTTTCCATAGAAAATTCCTAAATGTTTCTGGTTAATGGATGATTGTAGTGGTTCTAATGGATTTGTTTTGGTGATATTGTTATTCTAATTCTTTTTTTTTTTTTTGCAGGAACAAGAGAATTGAAAAAAGAAGTCTGAGATTCAATCACTTTCTTCGTTTACCAATTTTTTTTTTCTTTCCTACTATTGAAACATGAAACTGTATTTTCCATAGAAAATTCCTAAATGTTTCTGGTTAATGGATGATTGTAGTGGTTCTAATGGATTTGTTTTGGTGATATTGTTATTCTAATTCTTTTTTTTTTTTTTGCAGGAACAAGAGAATTGAAAAAAGAAGTCTGAGATTCAATCACTTTCTTCGTTTACCAATTTTTTGGTGCTGATTAATCTGTAAATTTTGATCAGACAAAAAAAATTGCGTTTGTGAAATGTGTATTCTTTTGTTTTTGGTTTATTAAATTGATTACTAATTAACAGAAGAAAAAAAAATCAATTTCTGAATCCTGGTTCGGTTAAAGTCGGAATGAATTAAAATGGTAAACCGGTTCCGAACCGAAAAAAATAATTCCGAACCAACCCGAAATTTTATATCGGTTTATTTCGGTTTAGTTTTAAAAATGTTAAATTTCCGAAATTCCAAATAAACCGGTCCGAACCGGACCGAATTTCCGGTTGCCCAGGACTAGATATCAAAGTAAACCGGAAAGTCCACTAAAAATATATAATATGGGCCAGAAAATGTGAAGCATACGGCCCATTATTTAATTTATCAATTTTGACAAACCTGAAAATGTGTTCTCTTTTCGTCAAGCTCTCTTTTCTTATTACATGGTCGCATCTCTTGTTCAGATTGCTAGAGACAGAGAGTTTAAGTAAAGAGATTGATAGACCTAATTTCTTAGAAAAGCCATGTACAGAGCTCTGTAAGTTTAATTTCACGATTTGGTTTTGCATTGCATACTATTTCAACCAATTCGTCATTGATTTGCTTCTCTGTTTGTGTAATCAAGTTGGCTTTCTCAATTGCGATTCATCGTGAGCTCCTCGTCGTCGAAGTTTACGTCAACCATATCTCCAGTTAGTTATCAATTCCTTGTATTTGCTTTGAGATTTATGAATAACAATCAGTGTTTCTTCAGTCAATTTTGAAAAAGAAAAAAAATGTAACTTGAAGGGACGGAGACGAACTGGAATTGATAATGGGGCTTCTTGTTCTTGTTCTCGTAGTGTCACGACATTGATAGGTATGCCTGACTCGAGGCTTTTTGAGTCTCACTCTCCATTGGTCTCAACTGGAAAGATGAGAGTTTATGATTTTAGAACGAATGGTTTTGTATTCAGGTAATGAATTCATTCGATGCCAAGATGAGTCAACTAGGAAGATCTTACAGGTGCAGATTGTTAATGCACTTCGATCTGGAGAGAGGCTAGGAGCATCAGCTTTGCTTTCAAAGTTAATACAAGGAACTTATTCACTAAATGCTGATGATTTTCATGATATTCTAAAGTATTGTGCGCGATCACCTGATCCTGTGGTAAGTTAATATATGAGAACCTCGCCCGTAGGCTTGTTCTCTATCATTGAGCTCTTAGTGGGGCTTAGATGCATACTACACTACTCTTGTTGTCTCTAACCTCAAGGCAGTAATTTGTTTCTGTAGTTTGTCATGGAGACTTACAGTGTGATGTGTAAGAAGGAAATTAGTCTCAACGGCAGATCTTTATTGTTCATAGTACAAGCCCTTTGTAATGGGGGACACTTGGATAAGGTATAATTATTCCAATCAAATAAGCAGTATTTCTTTATTATGTATAGTAACTTGCGTTTTCTTACTTATTTCTTTGGCTACATTTGTTCAGGCAGCAGAGTTTATACATGCTGTGGGAGAAGATGATAGTATATCTCCTGTTCTACCTATCTACAATTATTTTCTTGGAGCCTGTGTGAGAACAAGAAGTGGATATCACGCTAGTAAATGTTTGGAATTGATGGATCAACGGAGAGTGGGGAAGAATGAAATAACATATGCTGCACTCCTCAAGGTTAGTTAAGCACATATCTTATGTTAGTGATTGCTTTTTTCTTTTACCAAGATTTTGGTATGAGATTTGGAAAAGAATATATCTTTTCGTTAGTGTCTCCTTTTTTTGTCTTAGCTTTGATGTCGCTTAAGGAATTTCTTTTGTTCCTGGAGATAAAGGTCATAGAGGTTTCATTTGCATTAATCTTCACACTTAGATCTTACTTTTCTTTGTTATCTGATGATTTTATTTTCAGCTTGCAGTTTTTCAGCGCAATCTATCAGCTGTCAATGATATATGGAAACACTATGTCCACCACTATAGCCTGAATCTACTCTCTCTCAGGAAATTCATATGGTCCTTTACGAGGTTGGGGGATTTGGGATCCGCATATGAGTTATTGCAACACATGGTGGCTCTAGCTTTAAGAGGAGAGCTCTTTGTTATATCCAGTAGAAAAAAATTGCGTTCCACTAGACTGGATCTTCCTATTCCATCAAATGGTGAAACAGAATCAGAGAAAGTTGCTTTTGGAGTAAATGATCACATGGTTTTGCCAAGGGTGGATGCTCGTGAAAATAATACTTTGGAGTGCAATTCGTCTGATGCACATAGTTATGAAACAGGGTCTTCTAAAGTGTCTTTGCCGATAAGTCACAACAAAATCCCTGCATTTAGGGTCCTCAGATGGTCGTTCAGTGATGTGATTCATGCATGTGGACAATCTAAAAACTCCGAGCTAGCAGAGCAGCTAATGCTGCAGGTATCTTTCACCGCATTCCATTCATCTGTTCCACGTCCTTGTCCACTTGTTATGCACTCCATGTGATATTGTAGAATCATGCTTTTGAAAAAACTCTTTGGAAAATTCATAGGAGGTAGAGTCAGCAAGTATTGATATTTTTCTATGACCTTGATTGAAATTCTCAAAGATTTCATAATCATCAATACGTACTAGCTCCATACCGTCCTTGTTGGACTCTAGAATTCAATAGCTGTCCTCTTACGTTTTGCCTTTTTAACTGGTTCTGGTCCTGCTCTGTGGTATTTGGTGAACCTCATTTCTGACTTTTTTCTTCTCTGCACTAACAGATGCAAAATCTTGGGGTGATACCATCAAGCCACACATACGATGGCTTCATTAGAGCTGTTGCCTTTGCCGGAGGATATGAATATGGCTTGAATTTGGTACTATTTCTATATTGTTCAAGACATCTCTTTCATAATTTCTTTATATCTGTAATGTAGCTTTTTTTTTTGTCATGACTGTAATGTAGCTTTTTTATAGCAATTTTTCTGTATATTTCATATCTTTGTGCAGTTGAAAGTAATGCAGCAGCAAAATCTGAAACCATATGATTCAACTCTAGCTACGGTTTCAGCTTATTGCAGCAAAGCATTTCAAGTTGATTTAGCTGAACATCTTCTGAATCAAATATCTGAATGCTCGTACGCATATCCTTTTAATAACCTTCTTGCCGCATATGACTCCTTGGTTAGTTATCTGATCATTCTACATATTGAAAGCCAGTTACAGTAGATTTCTCTTTATGCAATCTTATTTGTTGTCATGTTTTATAGGTCTTTTATCATGTGTCCATATATATAGTATATAACCCTTGAACCTAAACAACTTTGTTCTGCTTGTTTATGCGTGATCACTGTGAGATTCACTTTCTTACTATTGCTTGGTAGGATCAACCAGAGCGTGCTGTCCGAGTTTTGGCTAGAATGAAACAGCTAAACCTGCGTCCAGATATGAGGACTTATGAACTGCTCTTTTCATTATTTGGTAATGTGAATGCACCATATGAAGAGGGCAACATGTTTTCCCAAGTAGACTGTTGTAAAAGGATTAACACTATAGAAATAGACATGGTCAGAAATGGTTTTCAACACAGTCTTATCTCAAGGCGAAATGTGGTTAGTTTCTTTTACATATAGATAGGCTTGTCCTATTTGAAGAAGATGGATCAAATGTGATATTATTCGAAAAGCTTCTGAAAAATCCTGTATAATGCGATACTATCAATTTTTTACACTTTCTTTTTCATTCTCCAGCTGAGAGCCCTCGGATCTGAAGGTATGGTGAATGAGATGATACGACACCTGCAGAAGGCTGAGAACCTCGGTAATATGTATCTAGGAACACCTACATACAACGTAGTGCTTCATTCACTTCTCGAGGCAAACGAAGTAAGTTTTCATAATCTAGTAGCTTATTGAAGTTTTAACTGGACCAGCATACAATACATATAGCATAATGATCTGCTATTCTTAACTTACATGCAGACTGATATGATGATCAAAATATTCAAACATATGAAATCATATGGCTTCCCTGCAGATGTTGCCACCTACAATATAATGATTGATTGTTGCAGCATCATTCACTCTTATAAATCAGCTTCTGCCCTAGTTTCTATGATGATCCGTGACGGTTTTTCTCCAAAAGCTGTTACTTTTACTGCTTTGATGAAGGTAATAACAGATTCTCTGTTTACAGTTCTGAAATTTTGATGCTGTTGTTTTGAAGAACTTGCTACAAGTTGAAAGATTCTACAGAGTACATAGAAATAACAAATTGTCATTGCTCCCATTCATAAACTTTAAATTATTTGGTGGAACCTTGCTAGTAAGGATGGGTTCGGGTCAGGTTCTCGGGTATGGGGTAAATGGACAGAAAAATACCTAAAAATAACCAAAATAGCCAAAAGAATTTTAATGCATTGATGATTTTTTACCTAAATGTATCCTAATATATATTATATTTTATATCTATAGTTATGTGTTGAGTGTGGGATTCGGTTCGGTTATTCGGGTTTAGAAGAAAAAGTATTATTCAGTTATATATAAAAATCAGTTTGGGTTTGATGTTTGATCTACTTACTGCTTATTGTTGTTCATGTTTCTTGATTAGATACATTAAGACTTGGACTGCAGGTGGTTCTGTCAACTAAAAGTTGTTGTACTTTTTCCTTTTAGATTTTGTTGAACGAATCAAATTTTGAGGAGGCCATCAACCTCTTGGACCAAGCTGCGCTCGAAGATATACATCTCGATGTCTTGTCATACAACACCATTTTGCGTAAAGCATTTGAGAAGGTAAAGATAGTTGTTGTAAGAATGTCAAAAGTAATGAGTGCGAATTGCGAGTAAGCTGCTTTAGTATACTAATAACTTTGTCTACAGGGCATGATTGATGTGATTGAGTACATAGTGGAGCACATGCACCGAGAGAAAGTTAGTCCAGATCCAACAACATGTCATTATGTTTTCACTTGTTATGTAGAAAAAGGGTATCACACAACAGCAATGGAAGCTTTAAATGTCCTGAGCTTAAGGATGCTCAACGAAGAAGACAAAGAGAATCTTCTTGAGCTTGAGGAAAGTTACATTATGAGTGAAGACCCTGAAGCAGAAGCTAAGATAGTAGAGCTTTTCAGAAACTCTGAGGAGCATCTTGCTGCAGTACTTCTGAATTTAAGATGGTGTACGATGCTTGGGGCTCAAATTCTATGGTCAGAAGAACAAAGCTCTTGGGCGAGAGAACTCTCCTGCAAGTATGGCTATTAGGTAGAATGTGAAGTGCGTTCATTGTTCCTGAAGAAGAATGGTTCTGGCATTGTGTCACGTATAAACCGGTGGTTCTACTGAGGTTGATTTGAAGGTCACTAGTTAGTCAAGTATCCGGTTCTTTTTGGTGGTTCATTGAGCCGGATCAAACAAGATAGCTAGCAGCAATTTATAAGCTGTTACGAGCCACACGAAAAACAAAAGGCGATTTGTAATCCGTCGCCCAACAATAAATCCAACTACCATGTGGGGATCAAGCGAACCATAGTAATTTTGTTATTGTCCCTCTATTTATTTTTCATTCAGCTGCTAAGCTAAACTATCAAAAAATGAGAGTTATTTTTTAACACAACTTTAGTATAGTAGTTGTATTTTACAGTTCTTTACCACCAATAAAATTTCAATTATGTGGCAAGTTTATATGTATTTTATTTTCAATCTTCGTATGTGTCCAGGGCTAACCTGCAAATCTTGTACATAGTATTTTTTTTTTTTTTTTATAGAAGGTAAATATCTTATTAGAATAAGAAACGTTTAGATTACAATAAGTTGTAGTCTATTTTAACATGCTCTCATGCCCCAAAAAGAATAAAACAACACGACATCATAAGCATTTGAATCTTAATTGCTAGCAAATTCAAACCGAAATTTAGACAAGTTCGTAAGAAAAATGCGATCTATTGGAGCTCTTCGGTTTATGCCAGTGATCAAAAGAGAGCCGAAGGGGAGCAATGGCGTAGTAGCTAAGGACAGAAGTCGAAGGTCCTTTCGAGAGAGCGTCCGAAGTAACTCCCAACAATCGGAAGGCTCAGAGTTGAAGTTAGTGACAAAGAGAGGAGGCAAGACTCTAGCAACTCACGAAGCCAAACTAACTTAGCCATACTAACACCTTCATTACTAAATCTTGCGCTACTATCAATCAAAGCAACTTAACCTGTAACTGAAGAAACAACTTAAGCAAGAGAAGGAAGCAGTTTCAAGAACACCAAAGCATAGAACATGCTCAGAGCAATCGAAGCTAACGCCAGCCCTATGACAATCAGACTAGCAAGCCATACTAGTGCCTCCCAACCAGGGTCGGTCCGATCTGATTCGAGGCCTAATACGAAGAAAAAAAGTTGGGCCCCTTAAAAGTACTATAAAATTGTATAAAACATAAGTTCACAAAAAAAAAAAAAAAAAAACCGCCCCTTAAAAGTACTATAAAATTGTATAAAACATAAGTTCACAAAAAAAAAAAAAAAAAAATCCAAAAACAACCAATAGCTTAATCTAGTTTTTGAATATAAGTCTGTTTGTTCTTTTCTCGGCAAACTCATTCATTAAACGTTCATAATCAAGGTGTTTAAACTATATCTCTTTCAATTGATATCATGGCTAAACCGTTTAACCTATCCAGTGACATCATTGAACGTAAGTAAGACTTTATCAATTTCAGTTTTGATAAATTATTTCTAATATTAAATAAACATTTTTCTTTTTTAGAGGCCCCCTATAATTAGGGGTCCAATACAAATGTTTTATTTGAATTAAAAGAGGACCACCCCTGCTCCTAACCCAAGAACATATACAACTCTGGAACTGGAACCCGCAGATCAATTGAACCAACACAAACGAACTACAACAATCAACCAAGGTAGGAGAGCAAATTAGAGAAACACCACAGCTTAAGACAAAGCTGACTCAGGGCAAAACTATATCACAGAGGCTAGACTCACACCACACAAACAGAACTTGACCAGAGCCAGTGAAACTAATTCCACGGGATCCAAATTAGGCCGAGCAAAGAGAGATACTGCACTTACCAGAGCAATCTTGCATCTGAGTAACATAACATCGACAACCACGAAAGCGGGGGCACATAAGTAGAACGAGGAAAAAGCTAATCGGAACAAACCACCACCGCTCCTCCTTCTGAGCACGCTGGGAGAGCAAGCAGCTGGCAAGTTGATGATGCGTCCAAAGTTGGGCTCGAGCAAATTTATATAATTCGGTCGGGCTATGGAGTTGACTTATTAAAACGCATGTGAGTTTCACCCAAGAAAACCCTTGGGAGTTTAACCTAATTAATACCGCAAGTGCACAGTTAAATCACTCGTAGTATAGATCGGGATCGATCTTTAGGGAACTTGGTTACTTTTCAGTGATCTAAAAATCTAACCTAATCTAGGACTCGGGATAAGGTTGTTGTGGTTGTTTGAGAGGTTTTGTTGCATAAAATAAATTGAATAATACTTAATTAAATGAATAGAGACACCTAGGGTATTGAATTCCCAGGGAATTATGGTCTGTGGTTATGTTGACTATTCAGGGTTTGATTAACGCACATATCTTGAACTCATATTTGAACAGCACTTTCGTCGCCAAAGTTCAGTTGCCCGTCTATAATGGTTCAGGGAACCATGGCTCCGCTAAGAGTCCATGATTAACCCTAGATTCAATATCTGGGTGATCAAGCCAGATCCAGCATTATGGCTGGTTATAGACAGAGATCTTCTTTTGGAAACCCTCTTTGCAACATCTCCACAGCCCACTAGGTAATTCCCTTGGGGAATCCTGACCCTGATGCCTCTACTAGGAGACTACTCACTCATAGGGACTGAAACCTTAAGAGGAAGCATATTCCTAATCCCTAGAGGCTAAACTACTTAGAACTTTATTGAAATCTGTTTATTTCGTGAGAACTGGATGATTTACAAGGTTATAGAGAGCCTCTATTTATAGTAGATAGGAGAAATTCGAGATCCTTTTTAGGGTTCCTAGCGCTCGAGCGAATTTAATATAATTCGCTCGGACTCTCTAAGCATATTCTATATTCTAGATTCTTCGCGCGCCTATTTTCGTCGAGAGGGTTTGTATGCCCTAAACCTAGCTTCGAGATGTGCCGTCATTGCTAGAGCCCTACCGAATCATAAGAAAACGCTCGATCTCTTGGTTCTTCTAGAAACTTTCATACTTGATCTGCAAGTAAACAATCTATCTGTGAAGCTGGAATAGGGCCCGAGCGTATTATAGGTGCCCGAATGAATTTGCAGATGCTTCTTGGAATCCTCTTGAAATATTCAGAAATCTTCTAATCTGGCTGCGTTCAGCGCACTTAAGCATCCGAAATGCATTCTTGGTTTTTTAAGATTTTATAAATTTTTAATCATAATTATATATACTAAATTTTTTTTTTCGTCAAGAATATACTAAATTTATATACATGAAAATCTAACGATTTAAATCTGCAAGAAATATTAACCCGTGTTGTAGAACGAGTCAAAATCTAGTTACTGATTAAGCCGCATGAAATATTTTGTGTTTTATAAGACCATTATGTTATGAATTGGCGGAATTTAGACGATTACAAACTTTTCGTGTAAAATTAGACGCAGGCCAGACATCCGGGTAGATAGAGTTGGATATTTTTAATTCGGGATAGCTAAAAACCTTTCTCCCTAAAAAAAGGCACAACTAAGACCTTGATTGGAGGAGCATTTTGTGAAGCTTAATGCCCTAACAA
>CM071719.1:11396018-11406464 GCA_036630335.1 Physaria fendleri | reverse complement strand
CTTTCCAAATTAGTACACCAGAATATTCTACACTTATACCAAAAATCTCACTTTATTTCCAACAGTTATCTCTTTATTTTATTTTTTAATTTATTATTTCTTACTTTCATGAATATTAATGATTGGACTAGAAATAACTTAAATAAATTGTTTTTTGCATTCTATTTTTTAATAAAAAAATTCCACATTATTTAAATTCATACAAACGGTCCCCTCAAAATAACAATTTTGTATATCAATATATTTTAGGTATCATTCGGTCGTTTTGTTTTTTTGATGGCCGATCATAACTAACATTTGCTGCCATTCGCCACATGGCCTTCCTCACCTATAATAAATTTAGTATTTTATACCCATATATATATATATACTAACACAAATTAATAGGAAAAAAAGTCAAATAAATGCTGAATTTTCGAAAAAAACTCAATCTGATGCGCGAAATTTAATTAAATCACAAATTTTTAAATTTTTTTGCCAATAAAGCACATCATTAACTGACCTAACATTATAATGATTTGTTAAGGATATAGATTTGTTAGTATCATTTTTCTTGATAGTTTTCTACTTTTGAACATTAATATCATTGACACAAAAACAAAACATTATAATGACAAAAAAAAGACACATTAATATATATATTTACTTATACAAGTGTCTATCCTAGAACATCAAAATATTTGGTAGATACATGTACTTTGTTAATAATATTTTCCTAAAACATAACCAGTTTAATTATGCTAAATGCCAATGGTTGAATTTGTTTTAGAGACAATGAACTTTTAGGATATGAAATAATTGTTATATTTTTAAACAATAACATTCCATTACCATTCATGGGTATATGAATCTTGTAATCTTTAATTCCCGTTTACAAAAAAAAAAAAAAAAAAAAAAAAAAAAAAAAAAATTTTTTTTTTTTTTTTTCCCCTTTAAAAAAAAAAAAAAAAAAAAAAAAAAAAAAAAAAAAAAATCTTCTTATTCTTTACCTAGAGGTTTATATACAATTAAAACCAAAGGATCCTCTGTTTTTCTATTTTTGTTGTCTGGAAGTAAATGTAGTTTTCATAAGGTCTATGGGTCATTAAGGTTGTATTGATATACTTTTTCTTTTTTTCCAGATTTTAATTTTAGATGATTATAAATTTATAACTATCTTTGTGTTAAAGACAATATCAAATACAAGCAACTCCCACAACACCTGTTTTGTTAGGAAGGTTAATGTAGCTAGGTATTAGAGAAGTCAAAATTGGTTTTGGTTAGTTGACTAGTTTAGTTGACCGGTTTAGAATTTGATTGTATATAAACATCTTTGTTTATCTTCTGTTTATTGATTAACAAATTTAACAAACTTATCTCAATCTCTCTGTTAATAATATTTTGCATTAAGTTATAGATATAACCGTATTTTTTAAGATGTATATCTTTTATACTTTTGAGTCGTTCACCATGTTTTTTTGTATTGAAAATTTGCACGGGTCTTTCACGGTGATGATGCTAATGATTGTGGAGTCTCTGTTGTTTTGTGGTGGTGAAGCCATGTCTTCATCACGTTTGTTGTTGGCTGATGACTCAGTGAATTGCAACCTTATTCCAAACGTTACCGTAGCTAAGGAGGGAAGTAGATCTACCAAAAAAATCCGTGAGGCCGTGTCTTCGGTTCCGGATTATGACTTTTCAAGATTCGTTATATATGTGAAGGAAGACATATATTACGAGAATGTGAATGTCCCTAGAAACAAATACAACATTGCAATGTACAGCGACGGAATCACGAAGACCATTGTTTCCGGTAATCTCAATGTCATCAACCATAATATTTCCACTTGGGAAACAGCTACTTTTTGTAATTCAAGTAAATATTTTCCAGCTTTATTTTGTTTGGTTTGGTTCTATGTGGAACTAAATATAGTTTCTGTTTGGCAGCGGTTGTTGCAAAAATATTCGTCGGAAGGGACATGAAATTCGTTAACACAGCCGGAAAAGAAAAGAATCAAGCGGTGGCGTTTCATTCCAAATCGGATTACTCTGCGATGTATAGATGTGCATTCGACGCATACCAAGACACGCTTTACGCGCACGCCGGCAAACACTTGTACCGGGATTGCGACATTGTTGGCACCGTCGACTTCATATGCGGCTATGCCGCCACCGTATTCCAGAGTTGCACTATTCGGCCAAGATCTTTACCAAATCAGACAAGTATCGTGACAGCCAAGCTGCAGACATGCCAAACATGCTATTGGGATTTTCAATAATAGATAGTAAGATTTATCCATTTGACAGGGAATATGTGGCGGATACGTATTTGGGACGGCCATGGAGGGATTATTCAACGGTGGTGGTGATGAGGACGCTAATAGATAAAGTAATTGATCCTAAAGGGTGGATGCCGTGGAACGACAACGTGGATCCTCCGTCAACAATTACTTATAGAGAATACATGAATTATGGACCAGGTTCTAGTGTGGATAATCGAGTTAATTGGGCTGGATATATGCCAAAGATGACGGACAAAGAGGCTCACAAATACACGGTTGATGCTTTCATTAACGAAGGTGGATGGCTAAAGGAAACATGTTTACCCTACAGTGGGGGAACTAAGGCCATAGGAAGGGAGTCAAACTTTTACAAAATGTGTTTAAATGTGTTACTAATCTGTCATTTATGGTACAATTTGGTTTGAAATTATGAATTCGCCAATGTTAAATCTTGAGGAGAAACTGGTTGATATGTTGGTCGTTTTGGTTTAGGTATGATTCGTTACATCTACATTGATAATTTGGTAGGCATTGATATGTGTCACTGGAAGTCAATCCAATCCCCAGTAATTGTTGTGCTCTCAGGAAGCATGGAACCTGGGTTTCAGAGAGTGAGTCACTTATGTTTTGGAAACTATTTTACTTTTTGCATTTGTTTTCATGGTTCTTGGTTATTGATTTGAGGCCGGTGTGACAGGTATATATATTTTTTGTTCTTTGCGGATGATTCATACACCCATTATGGTAGGCGATATTGTTGTTTTTAGTGTTGATGTAATTATACCAATCATTATAGACAGAGAATGCATCGAGTCATTGTCCTTATATAATAAGAATATTGAGTGAAGATTAAAAACTCTAATTAATGCCATTAATAGAAAATTGAAAATGGTTGATCGTTTTTACTTTTTTACGTATAGTAAGTTGATAATTGCTTATAATTGTAAGTTTAAACAAAGTTTTAAGCCTTTAACAAAAACAAAAAGTTGAAAAAAGTGAATTTTTACAAGTGATAAGAAACTCAACCTAGAGGAAACTCATCATAGTAACTTGGACAAGGTTAGTTAATTTCCTATTAATCATTTTAATTTACGGCGATGGGATCATGAAGATGGTTATGGTAACCTCAACGTTATCGACAACAACATTAGTATGTGGCAAACCACTACTTTCTGTAAGTCAAATACTTATTTTCCGATTTTATCTTGTTCGGTTTTCTCATAATTTGGACTAATTATGTTTCGGTTTTGTAACAGTTGATGCAAAAAGGTTCTTCGGAATGGATGAAGTTCGTCAACACAGTCGGCCAGAAAAGTATCAGGCGGTAGCCTTTCATTCGAAATCGGATCCGTAATGTACAGATGCGTGTTCTACGGATATCAATACACGCTTTATGCGCACGCCGGCGAACATCTTTACCAGGATTGAGATATCGTTAGGACCATCGGTTTCATATTTGGCCAAGCCGCAGCTGTATTTCAGAAATGCACTATTCGACCGCGAAGATCTTTACTGAATCCAACTCATGTCGTGACAGCTCAATCTGCCTGGCAGCCAAACATGAAATCAGGATTTTCGATAATCGACTGCAAGATTTATCCTTTTGACAAGGAAGACGTGATGGCGAATACATATTTGGGACGACCGTGGGGTAGGGGGGGGGGGCTAAAGGGTGGATGCCGTGGAACGAGGGAGCGATCCGTGGGGTAGGGGGGGGGGGCTAAAGGGTGGATGCCGTGGAACGAGGGAGCGATTTCTCTGTCGACAATTACCTATAAAAAATACATGAACTATGGACCAGGTTCGAATGTGGATAATCGGGTCAGTTGGATCGGATATACACCGAAAATGACAGACGAAGAGACTCGCAAATATACCGCTGATGCTTTTATTAACGAACAAGGATGGTTGAATCAAATTATGTGTCATTTTCGTCTATTTGCGAGTTATTCTTATTCGTTAATAAATATGTTTGTTAACGAACAAACTTCTTAGTAATAAATGTACGTTAACATATTTGAGTATTCTTAACATATTGGAGTCTATTATGTCATATATTATCAAATGCACATAAAGAACATGCACATTGTTTACAATATGATTGTGAGGTTATTGATTTGTCATTGACTAATGAAATTACATCTTTCGCTATTTACTCTTGTAATCTAATTCAAAAGTAATTATATTTGTTTATTGATATAATACATTATTTTATGTGTATATATATATATTATAGTCCACGGTTAATATTTGGTTAAATAAATGAGTTTAAAAGCTCCATTGTTGATTCATACAAAAGGTAATAAGTTTAAAAACTGCTTAACATTTGCTCAACAATTCCTTGACATTTGCTCAACAATTCCTTAAAATTTGTTTAACAATTGCTCAATGATTCCTTAGTAATTACATAACAATTTCTTAACAATTTAACAATGCATCTCTACAACCAACCAGATAGGATTAATATTATGGTTTAGTAATATAAAGCAAAAAAATATATATATATTTTAATTTAATAGAATTTCCAAAATTACGTTAGAGACTTGGTATTTTTTTTTAATCATGTTCTCAAAAAAAATTTGAAGTTTATTTATAGTAGGAAATATATTTTTAATCATTTTTGCGAATTTTTAAATTATTTTATAACAAAAACATAAATTTTAACTTTTTAATTAATATTTATGATGATAATTAGACAACCGATTTTGTTAATTACTTAGTTAATAAACCGTGTTTATTTATTGTATGGTTTAAAGAAAAAAAAAATACAATTTTATCATATAAGCATTTCAATGAAGATGAACATTTGTATCAGGATCGCGACATTGTTGGCCTCGTTGATTTCACCTTTGGACAAGCCGTTCTCATCGTATTTCACAACTGCACAATTGAATCATAGAGATCTTTACTGAATAAAATCGTGTCGTGATAGTTGGAAAGTGCCAAAATGCCAAACATGAAATCAAGTTTCCGATAATTACGTATTTGGAAGTGACATAGAATAGAATAATTGACATAGAATAGAATAATTATGCAAGGAATAGAATAATTGACATAGAATAGAATAATTATGCAAGGTGACTGACGACACTGATAGAAAATTGATGGACCGTAAAAGATAGATAATTGTGGATCTGGTTTGAGCGTGGATAACCGGGTTAATTGGAGTGGTTATAATATGAATATGACGAACAAAGAAACTCACAGATATACAATTGATGCTTCGGTTAATGCAAACGTGTACTTATAATCGTTCTTTTTACCAGTTTCTTATTAGTTCCATTGTAGTCTTCTTGTTAGTTCCATTGTAGTCTTTGGTTAAGGTTTGTTAAACATGAGTTTAAAAGATAAGATTGAGCTCCATTGTCTGATTCATACAAAAGTGATTGTGAAAGAAGTTTTTTTTTCTTGGTTTAGAGAACCGAAAACAGAGCCTGATAAATTATCCAACAGACTGGGTAAGATAACCAGGAGAAAATGCAGTTTTATTTCTTCATAGACGACTGATGACGGCTTCAACCTCCTGAGGAGTGTAAAGGTGATAAGCTGGTGCAACTTTAGCAATGTCCACATTGTTTGGAGTCACCTAAACCAAAAGAGTAGAGTATCAATAAAGGGAGGGCTTCAATTGGCTTGTAGTAAACAAACTTGTACCTTTTCTTCCATAACTTGCTTTAAGATAGATACAGCCACTGTCTCAGCTTCTTGAAGGGTTAAATCCTGTAAAAATTGTGAAATTGATGTTCACTGATTTAAAAAAAAAAAAACAAACAAATAG
This sequence comes from Physaria fendleri, assembly GCA_036630335.1. NCBI lineage: Eukaryota > Viridiplantae > Streptophyta > Magnoliopsida > Brassicales > Brassicaceae > Physaria > Physaria fendleri. Next base: position 11,400,425 of record CM071719.1, on the reverse strand, counting down.
ATTCTATAATGGACTTGGGATAGTGAAACAGTCAAGTTATTACCTTGTTGAATTGCTCTTGGAGAGAACTGTCAGCTCCTTCTGAGCCTGAACCAATTGCCTTTGCATTGCATTGCCAGAATGTTCCAGATGGATCTGTGTAGTACCTGCATAAGATTTGACATTGTTGTACACCAATTTGAGATTGTATACACAGATGGAAAATTGAAATACAGCTAAATGAATTACAACTTACAGGCTTGGTCCATTTTCGTCATGCCCAGCAATGAGAAGGGATACTCCAAATGGACGTGACTGCAAAACGTTCACGAGACCAAACATAAATAAAAAGTAAGATAGTAAGAATCAAAAAGTTTATGCTAAAACATTATGGAAGAGTTAGGGATTTGTTATAGTGGTGCTTAAAGAGCTGTATCTGTCAATTAACAACTAAATCTTGAATTCCCTAATCAAAAGGTTTATCTCTGGTAATTGATCATAAATTCCAAGCAGAAAGAAGTGAAATCCACTAAACATGTCATATGCTATAAAGAGAAATGGTGAGATTACTACCATTGACTCTTCATCTCCTTCACCAAATCGTAAAGCCAGATCACACAAAGCTTGTGTTGTAGAACCATTGACTCTTCATCTCCTTCACCAAATCGTAAAGCCAGATCACACAAAGCTTGTGTTGTAGATTCTACAGTCATTGGCTCACCATATGAGAACCTGTGGTTCTGCGAAACATAAAAAGCTGTTGGTAACAGGAAAAAAAAAAACCATTTGATGCAAGAATCAGAGAAACAGAAATTGAGATCTTACTTGAGTTTCTACTCGTGCATGCTCAACAAGGGTTCGAGCGTCAGCAATCAGACCACTCATGGCACACCCTATATGGTCATCAATTTCCATAATTTTCTCAACACTGCTCGGCTCCTACATAAAAGAAAAAAAAAGAAAGAGACTGAGAAAGCAATCACTGTTATATGTAAACTTTAAACAGGTTTACTTCGTAACACTGCCCTTGAGATTCTATCCACAAGCCAAATGAAGACTAATTGTACCAAATCATGAAGGCACAGAAATAGCAAAGAAAGTAGTACTTCTTAGATGCTAAACAAATCAACCAGAGATGGTATTTGTATTTCTAAACAAAACAAAATGTAAATAAAAACAGCACAATCCCGCACAAGACTCAGAGGTAAAATAGCAGGGGAGGAAGTATACCAGCAAGGGAGAGGTGATACGCTTCTCGACTGCAAGAACAACTCCCTCTTTTGTCTTCACACCAATAGCAGTATTTGTCTTCACACCAATAGCAGTAGAACCAAGCTGCAACCAAACCATTACAAACTCATCAAAAATAACCTCAAGATTTAGTGGATACACAGTTATCTCTAACATAGCACACTAACACAAGAAGGGATTAAGATATCAAATTCGAACCAAGACAAAATATCCAACTTTTCTACATTATAGGGATGCTAATAGCAGCTAGAATAATCTAGGAATTACCTTGATAGCTTCAATGGCATATTCCACCTGAAATAGACGTCCTTCAGGCGAAAAGGTGTTGACTCCTCTGTCGTACTCAGTCCTTCGATTACAAATATACACAGTTTCATCAGTACAAGCATCATAATCGTAGGGTTAGAAGTGAACCCAGAATCGGTAGTCCATGATTATGTCGAAATCGAAGGAAGAAATGCAATTTTCTTTTACCTAGTGAGAAACATCTTCTTCTCGATTCCGATCTGAAATAAACCTCAATGTCTGCACACAAAAAAAATATATATATATATAAACCCTAAAAAATTTACAGATCGAAGATGAATAGGAAACGATTACGAGAACTAAGAACTTTAATGGACGCAAGAAAACCATACCAGCTGAATCGATCTACGAATCGAAGAAACAACTCTTTCCCAGTTTCCTCCTTTCTAAAGAGCTTCCGAAGAAGCACTCTTGAGTAACAAGTTAGAAATTGATCGAGTGGGCCTTTAATGGGCTTAATAATCTCATTAACGGGCTTTTAATCAGACTAATATATAACTTCTTAATTTGATCAAATACCTTTCACTCGTAGAAATATGTCTCTATCAATCATACATCATAAATATAATAAGAGATTATGAAGATAATATTGATAATTAAGGTATCAAGTTTTATAATCCTAGTTGTTTATATTAAATTAATGTACGACATTTGATAAGTTAAGACACCACTCATGGATGATATCAGTGGACGACGATCTGGAAATAATGATATATTTAACCAATCAAGCTCCTTAAACATAGGCCACAACTATTTAATCATAGTTTATTTAGAGAAATAATTTGTAAACCAAGTAAATAAATTAACATTATCTATCAACACTATAATATTTGGTTTATTTTTTCTGGAAGTTTGCTCCAACGTTTTGTGACCTACCACTTTGTCTATGATTCCACCATTTATTTATTTATTTAATATTCGTTTTGATTATAAAAATGTCCATGAACTATTAAGGGTTCCAAAGTTGTTGATGACTCAGAAACTTGTTAAATTTTGTAATTTCTTTGTAAGAACATTTGATGATTTTTTTTTTTTTGTAGTTAATTTTAAAATTTTAAATTGATGAAGTAGGAATATAATATTAATGTGTAACAACGCCTTATCGAGCTCAGGAAGAGACAGACATTAGACTTAGCAACTGTAGGACGATGTCTCCATGATTAGCCAACAATTAATCTCTTGTCTAATCAGAACATTCACCAATTATTTGACTTTTGATACATAAATTTTGTCATGGCTCTAGGTTATCGACACGTGGACGGTGGACGATTTATTAAACTATAAATTATTTCGTCACTAGACGGCTGGTAATCAACTTCTATAATAATCATTGATATATAACTACAGTTTACTGAAAAATAATTTCATATTCTATCTAATATAATAATTGGCAAGTACCCATTAAAAAGTAACATTTGTTTTGTATCATTTAACAAAAGATTTTATAACAGTAAAAAATTTTAAACTATACAATTATAAACTTATCTTTATATAATAGTTAAATAACCATACAATTAAGTAAGGCTAATCTTTTAATAATAATATAATATAATGTTATTATGAATTTTTTTTTATAGATTTGCTAAAAATAGGATATTTGATTTCAATTACTACTTTTATAAATTTAAATTTAAAAAAACGTTTTTTAATTTAAAATTTGTTTAGAATTTTATTTGAATTTATCTAATATAATAATTGGCAAGTACCCATTAAAAAGTAACATTTGTTTTGTATCATTTAACAAAAGATTTTATAACAGTAAAAAATTTTAAACTATACAATTATAAACTTATCTTTATATAATAGTTAAATAACCATACAATTAAGTAAGGCTAATCTTTTAATAATAATATAATATAATGTTATTATGAATTTTTTTTTATAGATTTGCTAAAAATAGGATATTTGATTTCAATTACTACTTTTATAAATTTAAATTTAAAAAAACGTTTTTTAATTTAAAATTTGTTTAGAATTTTATTTGAATTTAGAATTAACTTTTTAAAAATTCTTCAAACGTTTTTCAAATATTATTATATTAGATAAAAAAAATTTAATTCAAAATAGTTTTATCATTTTTTGGATTTACATAAACTTATAATTCAATCATTATTTTTAATAACATTATATTGAGGAAAATTTCTAACTAAAATCATGATGTTACTATTTTCAAGCATACGATTTTTATCTTCAAATAATTTAACCTGTTGTGTTTGTTTATATTGTAACAGATTATACTTTTACTGAAATATATGAAAACGTTAAAAAAAATTTAAGTAATTTTTTTAGAATTTAATATAAAAACAAAAATATGAAATAAAAGATGAATTGCAAAGATGAATTAAAANAGAAACGACTCAAACATAGATTTAGATACATAAGTGAAAGCCAAGCCCTAACAAATTATGATTTTTTAATTCACGGTCAAATCCACAAGAGCCTTTAAAGAGTTAATCTTGGCTAATTCAGTTTCTCAAACAAACCCTGGATTCCCGGAAAAAAAAGCAAGATGAAACCCTAATTACCCAAATTGAAAATCCTAGAATCCCAAAATCAAAAATCGAAAAGTAAAATCAATGGGAAAAAAAAAAAAATATGAGTTCGAAGAGGGTAGACTGATCGATCTTCATAAACTCAGCATCCCAGGCCTTGAGTTCTTCATCGGAAGTCGAAGCAGCCTCAGCCTCGCTCGCCGAAGCATCAGCCTCAAAGTGCTTCTTGCAGTATTCGATCACCTTTGCAAAGATCTTGCTGGTGACGTTCGGTAGAGGGATTGGTTTGTCAGCGCAATCGTCGTCAATCATGTTTGATATGGTCACCATCTTACGAGCCACAGCCTCATCAACCTCAAAACACTCACGATCAGAGCTC
>CM071719.1:11382966-11393259 GCA_036630335.1 Physaria fendleri | reverse complement strand
CTAAAACTTAAAAATATTGATTGTTTTAATCAGTTTAAAATTAATAAAATAATATTTCTAATGATAAACTTAAAATTATTCTAAAATTAAATCATAATGGCATGTTCGTAAATATGGTTCGGGAGAGTGATTCTGGCGACGACACGTAAGCGTTTTTGCTTCTCAAATAATATATAGGGGATATTAATAATTCATCGATAATTTCAATAATAGTGTGTTTTGAATTCGGTTCGAGTATATAAAAAATTTGTTCATTTAATTATATAAATTGGTTCAAACTCACATTTACATCTTTGGATCAGTTCTGAATCGAAAACCGGATGTTAGATATTTTGTTATTCTTACAAACAAAATATACTTTTTTTTGTCAACAGTATAATATTAAATTAAATCACACTGGACATCCAGGCTGGAGGAACAGAGTTTACATAACGAGCGGTAGCTGAGAACATTCGAGCTCCACGAGTTAGAGAGTCCGCTTCTGAATTTAAAGTACGAGGAAAATAAGAAATCGAAAAATCAGTAATTATCCCCCTCAGTCTTTTTACTTCATGAAGGTAAAGCGAAAAAGTAGGCCAGTCTTCTGGAAACAACACCATCTTCACAACCTTCAAACTATCTGAATAGAAGACAACTAAGACATTATTATTAGAGGCCATCCATTCCATTGCCCACATAAGCACTTCAATTTCTGCATGAAGAGGAGATTCACTGCGTTGGATAGCTCTTGCACCGAACATCTTTTCGCCTGTCCACTTCCAGTCTCCAATTATGGGATCAAACAAATGAAAAAATTTGTACGAAGGCTAGTGGTTTATTCCTGTACATGCGGCAGGTCTTGGCTGTAGAGCGGGGAGCCACGGGTCATCACAAACCGAGATGGAATGTCCGGAGCCTACTCTATGAATTAATCATTTTTCACCAAAGATCTTGCCTAGACTATACTCCTCCATCCAAAAAATGCAGAATATGATTTTGTCTCATCTAATAGACTAGATTTCCAATAATACCTTCCTTTCAATACAAACAAAATATACTTTAAAATTTAAATATAATAATTTGAAATATTAAAGTCAACATCATCATGTGTTAAATAAATTATTTAATATCAGATTTGAATTTGATTTTTCGGGTATTAAAGGAAACATGAATATGGATACTACAAGTATCATGTAATAATTTATTATAGTCAACATCAACATGTGTTAAGCAAATTATTTATTATCAGATTCAAATTTGATTTTTCGGGTATTAGAGGAAACATGAATATGGATATTACGAGTATTATATTCGATTCGAGTTTGGGTTAGGATATTTGGATAGAAAATTGTATTGTCCATATTTATATAAATTAGTTTAGTTTTGAATTTTATAGAATTAATTTGTATTATTCTATTACATAGTATGAAAAACATAAATACAAAGGTATGTTGTGATTGACAAATAATTAACTTAATTCGAATTTGACAGAATTAAGTTATATTATTTACATAGTATGCAAAATAGAAATACAAAGGTACGTTGTGATTTACAAAGAAGTATATTGATAAAGATTGATTAAATTTTTGGATATTTTTTATTTTGAGTTCAGTTCGAGTATATAAAAAAAAATATTTGTTCATTTAATTATATAAATTAGTTCAAACTCGGATTTACATCTTATAATCAGTTCTATATCGAAAATCGGGTGTTAATTTTTTTTCTTCTTACCAACAACATGTAATTTAAAAGTTAAATATAATAATTTGAAATATTAAAGTCAACATCAACATGTGTTAAATAAATTATTTAATGGCGGTTTGAATTTGATTTTTTCTGTTAGTAAATGAATATGTGAATATGGATACTACGAGTATCATATTCAATTCGATTTTGAGTTAGGATATTTGGATATAGAAAAATTATATCATTCATGTATTTATATAAATTAGTTTAGTTTCGAATTCTATAGAATTAAGTTACATTATTCTATTACATATTATGCAAAATATAAAAATTATTTTTTTGGTAAAATTTGATTATTTGGATATTTTTTTGTTTTGACTTCGGTTTGGAAAAAAAAATACTGGTTCATTTAATTATATAAATTGGTTCAAACTAGGATTCAATCTTTGGATCGGAAAAAAAAATACTGGTTCATTTAATTATATAAATTGGTTCAAACTAGGATTCAATCTTTGGATCAATTCTTTATCAAAAACCGAGTGTTAAATATTTTGTTATTCTTAACCAACAACATTTACTTCAATTTTTTAATATAATAATTTGAAATGTTAAATTCAACATCAACCTGAATTAAATAAATTATTTAATATCGGATTTGAATTTGATTTTTCAGGTATAAAAGAAAACGCAAATATGGATATTACGAGTATCATATTCAATTCAAGTTTGACTAGGATATTTGGATACAGAAAAATTGTAGTGTTCATATATTTATATAAATTATTTTAGTTTCAAAATTTTATAGAATTAAGTTATATTATTCTATTACATAGTATGCAATATAAATACAAACGTATGTTGTGAATGACAAATAAGTATGTTGATAAAGTTGATAAAATTTTTGGATATTTTTGTTTTGAATTTGGTTCGAGTATCTAAAAAAATATTTGTTCATTTAATTATATAAGTTGGTTCAAACTCGGATTTACATCTTTGGATCAGTTTTGAATCGAAAACCGAGTTTTAAATATTTTTATTATTACAAACAACATGTACTTCAAAATTTAAATCTAATAATTTTAAATATTAAAGTCAACATCAACCCGTGTTAAAAAAGTTATTTAATATCGGATTTGCATCTGATTTTTCGGGTATAAAAGAAAATGTGAATATGAGTACCAAGAGTATCATATTCAATTCGAATTTGGGTTAGGATATTTGGATATAGAAAAATTGTAGTGTTCATATATTTATATATTAGTTTGGTTTCGAATTTTATAAAGTTAAGTTATATTATTCTATTACATAGTATGCAAAATATATATACATGTGTATCTTGTGGTTGACAAAGAAATATATTGATAAAAATTGATTAACTTTTTGGATAGTTTTTTTTTTCTTGAGTTCGGTTATTCGAGTATAGAAAAGAAAATTGTTCATTTAATTATATAAATTGGTTCAAATCCGGATTTAATTTTTGGATCAATTTTGAATGGAAAACCGGGTGTTAAATAAGTTTTACCAATAACATGTACTTTAAAATTTAAATATTAGATTTTAAAATATTAAAGTCAACATCACCCCGTGTTTAACACGGATGATAATCTAGTTAGTTTGTTATCATAAAGGCATGTTCGTAAATATGGTCTGTGAGATTGATTACGAAGACATACTAAAACCTTGTCAAATAATATATAGGGAATATTCCGAAATAGTTTAGTCTTAGCAAATTTGTACATCTTCTATAATCTATATATATAAAGTGAACCTATACTCTTACCTGGTGAGGACACATAAGACGACACATAGACTCCACGTAGGATCCACGTCAATTTTTCTTCAGTTTCGCATTTAAACAATACCAGAAGTCACAATTTTTCTCTCAATTTCTTCTTTTCAATCGCCAGAATCAATTTCGCCATAGATTTCTTCTCATGTGCACTTCGGATTGCTAGACTTCTTACACAGGTTCGTTCTGGAAATTTGTATTGTTCGATTCGGGTTTGATTACCCATCTGTGGAACAGGATTGAGCTTCAAGATTAGCTCAATTCGTTCAAGTCACCAATTTGGAAAGTCAATCTTCAAATTGAAGAAAGAATTTCGATCCAACCGCAAAGAACCCTAAGTTCTCAAACGAATTAGAATCAAAAACAAGAATTAGGAAGAAACGGAAATTTCCCAGAAGTTTATTGAATCAATTTTCGGTAACTTTACAAATGAGATGAGATAGGGTTTTTAAACACAGAATTAGAAATTAGAGGACACGTGTCTCGATCCTAGCTTCTCCCTTTAAAAATGAAGAATACATCTCGGTCGCCTAGCTTCTCCCTTTAAAAATGAAGAATACATCTCGGTCGTTCATCCTGATATTTGAATTATCCTGTTTAAACTATACCAAATCCCCCTCCTTTTGAAAACCTTGTCCTCAAGGTTGAAATTCAGGAAATTTCTTCTGCAAATCGAAAAGAAACTCCCATGTAGCTTTAGTTTCATCTCTATGTTGCCACTTAACCAACACCTTAATGAAAGCTTTGCCCTGCCTTTGCACCATCTTCCTCTCTAATATGCTCTCGGGTTCTTTGCTGTAAACATCCTCAATATCTTCTGGTAAGTAACTTGTTGAGGAGTTGTTGCCTAACCTGAGTTTGAGCTGAGATATGTGGAACACAGGATGAATCTGTGACTCTCTTAGTAATTCCAGCTTATATGCCACCTTGCCGCAGGTGTCTATGATCTTATAGGGACCACAATACTTTGGACTTAGCTTGTGGTTGCTTCTGTGTGAAACTGAATGTTGTCTGTAAGGCTGTAGCTTTACATAGACATAATCTCCTGTCTCCAATTCATGTTCTGTTCTGTGTTGATTCTTGAAATACTTCATTCTATGTTGGGCTCTTAGAAGACGAAATTTTAAAACTTGTATCATATGTTCCCTTTCTTCCAAGCTCTTAGCGACCAAAAACTTGTATCATATGTTCCCTTTCTTCCAAGCTCTTAGCGACCACAGCTACCTTGCTTTCACCCGGAATGTAGGGTAAGTGAATAGGTGGTTCCTGACCGTAAACAGCTTCAAACGGAGTCATCCTAGTTGAGGTATGATAAGAAGTATTATACCAATATTCAGCTAGGGGTAGCCATTTACTCCACATATGGGGCTTGTCACTACACATACACCTCAAATAAGTCTCCAAACATTTGTTGACAACCTCTGTTTGACCGTCGCTTTGAGGGTGATATGCTGTGAACATTTGCAAACTGACTCCATTCAAGGTAAACAGCTCTGTCCAAAACTCATTAACAAAAGTACTGTCTCTATCACTTACAATTGACCTGGGATATCCATGAAGCTTGAACACGTTATCCAGGAATAGCTGAGCCACCATTAAGGTTGTATAGAGATGAGATAAGGCCATGAAGTGAGCTGCCTTTGACAGTCGGTCTACAACCACTAGTATGGTGGTTTTTCCAAAAGAATTTGGTAACCCTTCAATAAAGTCCATTGAGATGTCAGTCCAAATGGCCTCAGGTATTGGGAGAGGTTGCAGCAGTCCAGGATATGCAGAAGTGTCTACTTTACACCTTTGACAAGTCTCACATTCCCTGATGTAGTTTTGTATATCCTTAGTCATTCCCTTCCAGTAAAATAAGCTCCTTACTCTTTGTTGTGTCACATCCCTTCCCGAATTCCCACTATGAGTAGAATCATGCATCCATTGTAGCACCGTCTTCCTGTATGAGTAGAATCATGCATCCATTGTAGCACCGTCTTCCTGATCTCATTAGTCTTAGGTATAACCAATCTGCTTTTTCTCCTTAGGATACCTTGACTGAAGCTGTAATGTCTGTGATCCACTTGTTTTGTTTCTAAATCCTTAATGATTTGTTGTATCTCTGTATCTTGGTCATAGGCGTCTTTGATCTTCTGTAATAGGTCACACTCCAGCACAGATAATGACATACACAACACTTCAGATCCCTCCATTCTTGACAATGCATCTGCTGCCTTATTTTCTTTTCCAGCTTTGAACTGAATTTCATAGTCAAATTCCAGCAGCTTTGGCATCCATTGTTGTTGTATAGGGGTGTTGAGCCTTTGCTCTAACAAGTATTTGAGACTTCTCTGGTCCGCCTTGATGATAAAGTGGTTGGGCAGAAGGTAATGTCCCCACTTTTGCACTGCAAACACCACAGCCAACAATTCTTTTTCTTAAGTAGAATAAGAAAGTTGTTTACCTTTGAGTTGTCGGCTGATATATGCTAGGGGGTGGTTCTCCTGCATTAAAACAGCTCCCATTCCCTCTCCACAAGCATCAGTTTCCACTACAAAAGCCTTATCAAACCTTGGTAATGTTAATACAGGGGCACTACAAAGGGCCTGCTTTAATCTGTTAAAAGATTCTTCTGCTGTTTCAGTCCATTGGAAGGCATCTTTTTTGGTAAGGTTATGGAGAGGTCTGGCTATAATACCAAAATTCTTGATAAACCTTCTGTAATAGCCAGCTAGCCCAAGGAACCCTCTAAGTTGCTTCAGTGTTTTTGGAATGGCCCAGTCCTTAACTGCTAGAATCTTTTTTGGATCTGTAGATATCCCTTCTGCGGATATGTAATGGCCAAGATACTCCACTTTATTGGTCATGAACTCACATTTGCTCATTTTGGCATAATAAAGCTTCTTGTCTCTCATTACTCCCTATACCTCATGTAAGTGATCCAGGTGTTCTGCTTCGGATCTGCTGTAGATCAGGATATTACTCCCTATACCTCATGTAAGTGATCCAGGTGTTCTGCTTCGGATCTGCTGTAGATCAGGATATCGTCAAAGAAAATTAAAACAAACCTTCTCAGAAACTGTCTGAAATAATCATTCATAAGTCCTTGAAAAGTGGCTGGGGCATTGGTTAAACCAATTGGCATGACTAGGTATTCATAGTGGCCACTATGAATTCTGAAAGCTGTCTTTGAAATGTCCTCAGGGTGCATCCTAACTTGGTGATAGCCAGCCCTCAAGTCGATCTTTGAATACACTTGTGACCCACCTACTTCATCCATGAGATCTTCCACCATTGGAATAGGAAATTTGTTTTTGAAAGTGATGGAATTAAGGCTTCTATAGTGAACACAGAGTCGCCAAGTCCCAGCTTTCTTCTTAACCAATACAACCGGCGATGCAAAAGCACTACAATTATCTTGAATTGTTCTGGACTGCAACATTTTCTTTACTATTCTGTCCACTTCATTCTTCTGGTACACAGCATAACGGTAAGGTCTATGGCTCACAGGGTCTGCCCCTTCTTTAAGAACAATCATGTGGTTATGTTTACCTCTAAAAGGAGGTAACTCAGTAGGCTCTGCGAAAACATCTTCAAATTCTCTTAGAATGGTCTACAGCCGCGGATTTTAGCCGCGGATTTTTTTTCAGAAGCCTCTTGTTCTTATGTGGTTATCTGTTGTAGCTGCCCAATTTCAGCGTCTGTTTCTTCTATTTCTTCAACAATAATCATAGCTAGCTGGACCTCTTCCTAGTTGTACCTGATAGCTTTTAGTGATTTAACCTTCTTAACCTTGTCCTTCTTAAGTCCATGAAATAAAACCTTCCTTCCTGAGACAGTAAAACTCAGCTCCAAGTTAATGAAATCAAAAGTTAATTTTCCCAATGTTTTCATCCACTGAACTCCTAAGATTACATCACACCCTCCCAAGGGTATGGCCATCATATCTGCTTCAAAAGTCTTCATTTTGAAATCTCCATGTAAATTTCTCAACCTTGCCTTCCATATCCAACCTACTTCCATCAGCTAACCTTACTCTGCCATTAGTTTTCTTCATTTCACAGCCTAAAGTTTGAGCCACTTGTGAATCTATAAAGTTGTGAGTAGCTCTTGGGTCTATTAGGAAATAGAGTACCTTTTTGTCATTCATCCCTCTTACTCTTCTATTAGGAAATAGAGAACCTTTTTGTCATGCATCCCTCTTACTCTCATAGTTGTATAATCACTCACTCCTGCAATAGAACTGATTGAAATGTGTGCTACTTCCCCTTCCTCTTCATTATCCTCTAGGGCAGCTGCTTCTTCGACTTGTTCTTCTTCCTCAACTTCTACCCAATACAGTCGGATGTTCTTGTGATGTGTTCTCATATGATCCCTTGGCCACCTCTGATCAAAATAAAAACACAATCCTTTGGCTCTTCTGTCAGCTTCTTCTTCCTTGGACAGATCTTTGGCTCTTCTGTCAGCTTCTTCTTCCTTGGACAGATTATGAGTTGGTTGACCACGGTTGTTATATGGGTTCCTCCTTTCCAGAATCCTGTTGACAATAACCCTCTGTTCTTCTTTGATTTCTTGTCCCTTATTCAAAGCTGGTTCCTTGTTAGCCCATTGGTTTCCATAACTTCTCTTCGGATTGGCCTTCTCATTCATCTTTCCCAAGAGATAACACTGACTAATGGTCTGGGGTTGAAACATTCTTACCATCATTTGAGTATTTAATCTTAACCCTGCAAGATAGTTTCTTACCAAGTAGTCATCTGACATGTCTAATCTTGGTTTGATCAGTTCAAACTGCCTATGATATTCCACAATTCCATTAGTTTTCTTTAAATCTTTCAATTTTTGAACTGGATCCTCACTTGTGTCTTCAAACCGATCTTTGAGCATTTTCTTGTAAAATTCCTAGTCATAATCAATGGGACCCTGATCTTTAGCATTAGAATAGTGCCATGCTGCAGCTTCTCCATCAAAATGACATGATGCTACTCTACTTCTTAGATGCATTGGTGTTTCATCATCCATGGAAAAAAATTGCTTTGCCCTGAATAACTATTCTTTCAGATTTTCACCTGCAAATCTTGGAAAATCTAACTTTGCAAGTCTGGTCATAGATGAATAACTATTCTGATTCCATGTTCTTGGATTCTTGTTGCCAAAACCTGCAGAATTTGAACCAGATTGACCATTATATGGCTGTTCAAAGTTACGCGTTGTACCTCCCGTGTTGTTGGACCCATTCTGTCCTGATTTACTCGGCATCCCTGAAATTCTTTGACATACATCATCCATTCTCCTGTTGAAATCATCTCGTTGAGACGCCATTGATTTGTTAAAAGCCTCCTGTTGAGCCGCAATCGCCTGTACCGTTGATTGTTGAAGTACCACGGTTGCGTTTGTCACTGTGATTGTTGGAGTTGAACCATCGGATCCAATTCTTCACTTTATTCTACATGCGCATCACCCTCTTCGGCAGATCGTGTCTGTGATCGTGTGCCTACCATCTTCAGTCCGAGAACCTCCGAGCTCTGATACCTTTGGAACAGGATTGAGCTTCAAGATTAGCTCAATTCGTTCAAGTCATCAATTTGGAAAGTCAATCTTCAAATTGAAGAAAGAATTCCGATCCAACCGCAAAGAACCCTAAGTTCTCAAACGAATTAGAATCAAAAACAAGAGTTAGGAAGAAACGGAATTTCCCAGAAGTTTATTGAATCAATTTACGGTAACTTTACAAATGAGATGAGATAGGTTTTTAAAAACAGAATTAGAAATTAGAGGACACGTGTCTCGATCTAGCTTCTCCCTTTAAAAATGAAGAATACATCTCGGCCGTTCATCCTAATATTTGAATTATCCTGTTTAAACTGTACCAATCTGTTTATTGTAAGAGAGGAAGAAAAAAACAGGTATAAGATGAAACTAGAGATAGAGAATTACAAAACGGTTTATCATGATTCGCCATGAGATTTCTTCACTTGATTTTTTTCTTCTTCCTTTTTTCTCTCCTCAGTTTTCGTTGGTGTTGTGAAGTAGAATCGATTTAGAAGTGAGATTCGTTGAAGAATCTTCACCAGCCCCTTTTCCCGGAGATTGAATCTTCACCAGCCCCTTTTCCCGGAGATTGATGTTTTAATGTTTGTGATTGTGTTAAGAGTTAAGAGTTTTCTGCATTCAGGTTAGATTTGTGTTAGTGATCCGTAGAAAATTACGTGATTTGTGTGGTTTTGATTTAAAAAAAAAAACAGGGGCATATACATCTTTGTCTGTTGACATCCTTACTCTTACTGATTGGTTATATATTTTCCTTCATCTATCTTTTCCACCACATCTAATACCTGACAACACGTTTGCATATATTTCAGAAATCATTCGAAGAAGCAATGGAATCAATCGAGAACACAAAGGCACGTAAAGATGAAGGGTGAAAGAGACATGCTCACATGCCTCAAAAGGTACTTCTATGACTTTGACTTTTAAAGATTTTTCTGTGAGCTTTGTGGGACTATTGATTTGGACTTTGTCGCTTTATCACATCTTTTTAGTTCAATTTCGACTTTAAAAGGTTCGTTGTTAAGCATGTTCATGACAGTTTGATCTTTGGTTTTGTAGGTTTACCTAAAATCTCAACCGAATCGTTCAAAGTTTAGTTCTATATATTGTGGATTCTCCATTTGAACTTATACTGTTTAAACTCATACTATGGACACTTGTGTAATGCATGCCTTTGGTGTTAATCTATGGAATTGCTTATAGAGAGATTTGAAGTTGAACAGGGAGGTAATCGTTGACAAAAAGGACAAAGTGGTCTTTTCACGCGGTCAACCCTCTCAAAAACCCCAAAGTGGTATTTCCCACAA
>CM071719.1:11369233-11382866 GCA_036630335.1 Physaria fendleri | reverse complement strand
CTATTGTCATGGTTCAGCCCTGTTCTGCTACAGATTCACTATAGTGATGATCTTTTGGCACACCATGGATTTAAGATTGGCTTATGATATATGCAAGGAGGTTATTGAATTTGAAGCGATTGAAGCGTTCACTGCATCCTACGGTTTGCTTATGATTGCCGTCGACTTCACTTACAATTGTTCTTTATCATATATCTCTTCTGTATTTTGTGCTTTTTCTAGGCTTTGTTGGAACATTTGGAGTTTTTTTTTGTAGCGTCTGTGTCAGTGAATCCTTCGGATTCATCTGAATTAATATCTAGAAGTTTAAATCTTCTTTTGGAAAGATTTAGGCCTAGATGCAGTATTGGATCCTCGACCCGTTGTGGTTGGTAAGTGGTACCGTTGAGTCTTTGTGACTTGTATTTGCCTAAATGACACTTGATTATCATTAATGAAATCGATGGTTTAGATGAAAAAAAACAGTGAAATAAAAAATTCGGGATAAAATTGTAGAAAGATAAAGATGATCACAACTTTCAGGAAATCATCTGCATCCATAGGATCTAAATGCGTATCACAGTAATTCTCGTATCCTCTCTAAAAAACCAAGGCGAAACAATTTCGAAACATCCAATCAAGGCTCTCAGACTTGCTATTGTAAAAACCAGAGCTAGTTCAAAATCTCGGTGAAAGGGTTCATCTCTCAGGGAGGAAAATAATTTTCTTAAGAAGCAGGGTGGGGTGCCAAAAACGGACCACCAAGAATATAACAAGGGATACATTTTAGGTGATCCTTTTTTTTTGGAAAGACATTCTAGGTGATCCTCTAGCATAAAAGGTCGATAAGAAGTACCAGTAAAATTTCTGGTTGGTACGCCAGACACCTCAAAATCAAATGAGGAATACAAGGCTTGCCGCCCACAACGACATGACTACAAGCAGGCCAATTTCATGCTTGCGGCCGACTGTAGGCTAAATTTTTTTTTGGCCTTACAAACAGTGGCGGAGCTATGACCATATGAGAGGGGGTCAATTGACCCCCACAACTTTTATAAAATTCCTTATTAAATCTTATTAATTTGATATTTCTTTCATAATTTACTCTGAAATATCAAATCTGACCCCTTTTCTCGTTCAAATATTCCAATTCCACCATTTTTGTTAATTTTTTTCCCTTCTTTTATCATACTTTCCACTATCAGTTTAAAATCTTCTTATTTCCTAATTCTAGGTTTCTTTAATATAACAATTTTTTACCAAATTCTATATAGTTATTCCAAAAACTAATATTATCATCTAGTATATTTAATTGACCCTTACTGATTCCAAAAACTAATATTATCATCTAGTATATTTAATTGACCCTTACTGGAAAAAAATCTGGCTCCACCACTGCGTACAAAGTAGTATAGAGCCATTAGTGCAGTTGTAAAGCGTACATGTAAAGTTACTAAATTGAAGGAGTTTGAGTCTTCGTCAAGCCTGTTCAGCGATCTTTTTATTTTTCTTTCATTTTTTTGGTAATATGTAAATTGGCCTTTTTATTTCTCTATCTTGTGACCCTAAAATATATAGGACGAACTCTGGCTGCCCATACCAAACCGAAACAACAAAATGCTTAACCAAATGGGTCATAGCAATACACGAACCAAAATATGATCGAGATAAAGCCAGAAATCCTCAATACATCAAAGTATTGGAAATTAAAGCTAACAAATACCCACTCTCTTATTTGAGTAAAGAGCCTGTTCAGTAAGAAAGGAATACTAAATGAAAGCTAAACTCTGACAAGATACATCCAACCCAAACAAATGATCATTTTTAAAGCACAACTAGAGTTAGAGAATCTATAGAAACACAGAGGTGACTTCTCTCTTATTGAAGAATAAAAATCCGCCATAAAGGAGCCACATAACGGAAGGCGCACAAGATACTCCGTTTTTCTTTGGAAAAAAATCATAATTATATAATAGCGCAAAGGAAAATATCTCAATATAGCACCAACCTATTAAGGATACTGAAAACAAGTCTCGACAGATAAAATATGCATATTGAATCATCGAGATTGAGTCATCGAGATCGTGTCTTGGTATTAGCTCATGAATAGCTTTCCCAGAGCTATTGAAAAGAAACATGTCTAACGGACCCAATAAAGTTGACGCACATGGCCTAAGTAGTTTATAACCAAAACGCTTTGTAAATGGGTGACACAATTAGTAAACACCATGGCAATAGACGACTTCTACATAAAGGAGACATTATTAGAACTAATAACAACCTTTAAGGAAAAATAACATAGGATGCCAACATGAGATGAATTGGGCTCTAAAAGAGACTACCTAAAATAGGCTCAGTAGGCCTAAATATCCAAAAAGGTTATCGAGACCTAGGTCAACAATTGTTTTTGCTCTCCAATGAGAACACTTCTGATGGATAAAAAGAGGGAAGCACTAGAGTGTGTAGTGGTTCCGAAAAATTCATCGCCCAGAAAAGCACATGCGGTACATGTAGGGTTCGAGGCAACATGAAAGGTAACAGTGATGATAATAGCGGGTGCTGCGGGTCGGCCGGATCGCGAAGATTGAGAACTGAGAGGAAATGTGTGATGATGTTCTTTGGATTTGAGATCTCGAAAGAGTGTCGCCTTCACCAAGGGTGAAAGGAGTCATTAGTGGCCTGGAAGACTCTTGATGAATCAAGGACAGGCCAAAAATTAATCATGGTTCTATAATAAAGAATGATAAATCGAAAATTTTATCTGACTAAATCATGTTTGTAAAGTACTATAACAAGCACACAATTATTATATTATTAGCAACATATCGATTTTTCTAAGAAGTTTTTAAAACATATGGTTTTGTAATATGAAATTGTATGGTTTAAATGAGAACATAAATTTATATACTGATTTGAAATTTTTTTGTAAAAAAGTTACTATAAAAATTAATTTGGTCAGGTTTTTTTATGTTAATCATATTTTGGCAAGTTATATATGTTCATGTACATATCAGTTTGGCCATATATTTGTATTTATTATCTTCAATATCTTTAAGTTTGGACTTATATGTATATTAATTTGGAAATTTATAATATTATCTTTCAGTTTGTCCTATTTGCATATATATTAATTTAGAAAATTATATATTATATATTAATTTGGAAAATCATAATATTATATATTAATTTAGAAAATTATAATTTATATATCATTTTGACTCCATATACATGCATATTAATTAATCGTAATTTTTGAAAATTATAATTTATATATCTTTTTTGACTCTATATTAATTAATAGTAGTTTGGAAAATTATAATTTACAAATCATTTTGACCCTATATGCATGGCATATTAGTTAATAGTAATTTGGAAAAGTATAATTTATATATCATTTTGGTCTCATATATGCATATTAATTAATAATAATTTGGAAATTATAATATATATATATATATATATCATTTTGACCCCTATGCATGCATATTATTTATTATACATATATGGAAAATTTCATTTAACTGAAAAATAAACAAAAAATGTAGATATCCTCTAGTTCTTTTTAAATATAAATAACTAAATAAAATAACTATCCTTTTATTAAATTAAAAATAATTCAAAGTTTAACAATTTAAAAATTATTTTTATATAATAATAACTATATCTAAATGAATTACTAAATAAAGTATTTTTTAAAAAATATTTCATAAAATTTAAGAAACTAAATATAATCATAGTAAATTAATATTATCAAATTAAAAATTAACGATTATATTAATACGAATTTATGCGCAGTATTTTGAATTATCATGTTTGATTCGTAGCAATAGCGAATTCATATTAATTAAAACTTACTTTATATAATAATAAGATACTAATTCGAAACTAGTTTAAAACAATAAATATTAGCATTATATTTACTAAATTTACAACATTGTTGGAGTAAAAGTATCGAATGAATGAGTTCAAGTAACATATAAGTGGAGGATTTAGTAAAGAGTAACTTTTGAGTTTAATTTTGTTTTACTTAGATTTAGCGGGAAAGTAATCCGTCCGTTAACATTTTGGTTAAATCGTTTCTTCTTTCTGATATAGCGAGAGAATAATCAGTTAGATATATTTTAATTAAATCGTTAATATAATTTAATAATAGTTTATATGTTTACTCTAATATTTATCATCAGATAATATTTTTTTCTCAATTATTATTTTTGTCAATATCATTAATAAATTCTAAATTTGATAAAGGATAAAGGAAAATCTTAATAAGGATTTCTGACCCCAAAAAAAAAAGAAAAAAAAATCTTAATAAGGGTCAGTATATAAAGGGGTGTGTCTTTGACTCTTTGGCAATCATTATCGAATACAGCGTAGAGTCTGAATATCTCTTTGGCTGTCTGATTCCGTCAGAGAGTCAGAAAAGAGAGAAAGGGTGCAAACACTGAAAGAGAGATATGGAGAATCCTTTCAACTCAACATCAGACCAGAGCAATCTCTCCCAGTGTCCTCCTCCCTTAACCTCAGCCCCAACGCCGACCCCAGTTCGTGGTCCAAACCACCGGAGAGCACATTCAGAGTTTCAATTCCGTCTCCCTGAAGATCTGGATTTCTCTGAGTCACTGGGAGGATCCGAAGATGGCCTCTCTAACCCACCCCTCTGAAAACGGAGGCGAGGAGGCAGGGAATTCGAGACGTAGACACAGGCACAGTGTCTCCGTTGATGGCTCTTCAATTAAGGCCGGGAAAGCCATGTCTCCTGATAAGCTCAACAAACTTTGGAGAGACGACCCTAAAAGAGCTAAAAGGTTTCATCTTTAATCCTTTATGTCCAGAATTTGATGAAATCTAGTTCCTGCTAGATCGTTAGCTTTTCTTTACAATTTTCGGAAAAAGGTGGCTTCTTTATGACATTTTTTTGATGAATGTATATCTTTTGATGTTGATGTGATGTCACTATGGTGGAGATCTTTATCTATTTTGATTGGATACCTTTTAATTAACTCTGATCTCGAATCTCAAACGAAATTTAACTGAAATTTAGTTATACCTTGTACTATGCTACTTTATTTAAAAGGTCTTTTCGGCTGAAAGAGACACCATGGGGGACCCATAAGTATATATATATATATATATATTTTTGGGTTTAAATCCCAACTTTAGTTCTGTGGGAATGTGTCTCTTTCATGATGATTTGATGGTCCCCAACTACATTAACTTTTGTTTTATTGGTCGTTCAATCTTGTTTCTCAATCTCTGTCTCTTTCCCAACTACATTAACTTTTGTTTTATTGGTCGTTCAATCTTGTTTCTCAATCTCTGTCTCTTTGGAGATCCTATCTAATGATGACTTTTTGTGTGTGTGTGTGTTGTATTTGTTTCTCCTATGGCTTGGATATCTTTTTAAGTCTTGACATTGAAACTTTCGATATGATAACCCTATTTGGAATTGAAAGTTATAGATTCAAGTGGCTTTGATTCCAAAAAAAGGCATTATTTGATGCTCCAATTCTCTTATCATGTCTCGTGCACTTTGTGCAGGATAGTTGATGCTCCAATTCTCTTATCATGTCTCGTGCACTTTGTGCAGGATAGTTGCTAATCGAAAGTCTGNTCAACTGCGAATGAAGAGCTCAAGTTTCATTTACAGGAAATGGCACAAAAAGCTACGATCCGAAATGGTATGTATTATTAATCTATCCTTCTCTATGGTTGTTTGGGTTTGAAGGTCATTTATTGATATGATTCTTTCTTACACAGAACTGAACGAGAAACTGAAAAGGGAAATTAACATGCTCAAATTCTCCATAGAAGAAGCCTCAGGCGCTGATGCTTATAACCTTGGAATGGGACAAATGCAATATCAGCAGCAACCACAACAACCTTTCTTTGGACATCATCAGCAACAAAACGACGCTCAAAACCCGCAACAGATGCCTCATCAGTTTCCTCTCTTTCAACCCAACAGCAACCAAAACATGAACACTTCCTCTCGCCCAAACTCTTCCACCAATCATCAGTTTATGCGTCAGGCTACTTCTAATTTCCCGGCTCAGTCTCATTCCTCTTCAGAGGTAATGCATGAAGACTCTCTTGGCCGTTTACAAGGGCTTGACATTAACAGCTTTGGCAGAGGCTCTGACTTTGGTAGGTCTGGCACCAACAATGAAAGCAGCAGCACCATGTGATGCTTGTCTTTTCCAGATTCTGCTTTGTCTATAAACCTATTTTTCTTCTCTCTCTCTTCAAATCTTTAGCTGAAATGGTATCATCCCCATGACCATATTTCTATTCTGTTAAACTGAGACCATAGGTTTTTACCTTGTCTGATTTCTCTGTTCCTGATTCATCTTGTTCTTTTGGGGAAATTACCAGACTTTTCTTTTCTCCTTTTTCCTATTTCTTTATGTTATCTTCCTTCTCTAGTTGCTTCTATAATCAGCTCAATTCAAATAATTTACCAAGAAAATATAATTTTAAAAGTTTTTATACAAAAGAAAACAAAAAATTGGTCCCTGCTATAATAAAAAATAAAAAAATTTGGATCTCTAATATAGGTAAGGAAAATTTTCTTAGGCGCTTGCCTCTTGCCCCTACCCTAAGCCACACTTGCAGCCCTGTAATTGAATTTGGATATGGATTTGGCTTTGGCTCCAAATGGTTGCAAGGTAGAGGAATAAAATGACTAAGAGGAATTATATTTGGCTTGAACAAGGTTCGGAGGTTCTTTTGGTTTTAGGAAATGTCTGTTTGTCAGGTTCTTACACAATTCCAGTTACTTTTGCTTCAAGCATAGGTTTCTCAAAACTCCCATAAGAACCCTAATGTCTGAAACCACTTTCCTTATACCGCACTAGAGTTCAAGTGGCATCAATAATTGCAGTCTAATTGTCCACATACTATAAATGATATTCCCTCTGTTTTTATGTAAAAGAGTGTTATTCTGGCGTAAAACAAAAGAATTTATGTAACACTTGACTACATAAGACCTCTATAACTCAAGCTTTATTCTGGAGTAGTATATTCTCAAGCTTTATCCACCAGAAACTTTTCATTTTTTTTTTAGATTTTTCAAACTTACAATGTTTCGCATAATTCTTAAATTTCAAATTTTTTATGCAGTTTTACCTAAATTATAAATATCAAATTTTAATCAAAACAACTTTTTAAGAAAAAAACTTAGAGTAAAACACTAATCTCATCTATTATTTGGAAAATACCCATTGGAAAGTAATTTCGTACTCACGTGGTATATTACGTGATTTGTCATTAGTTTTTAAACATTTTAATAAACATAATTATGTCATTAAAATTATTCTATGATTTTATAAATTATATTTAATTTAAAATTTTAAAATATTGTTAGAGAATATACCATTATTAATAGATTTAGTTGTCAGAATTTTTGAACATATAAAAACTACACAAGGTAGGCATCAACAGAGCCAGATTTTCATAAGGGTAAGGGAGGGCTTGACCCCTACTACTTTATTTTTCTTTTGGTTATATTATAACTAAAACAAAAATTTACCCAATTAGATTTTTTTAACGATACATTTTTTGTGGCCTCGGGCGTATATTACAGGGGGGTACAAGGAGAGAGTCTTCATCTTCGTGGATGCAGCTTGTAGACGTGTAGGTGGTCGTCTTCCTTCTCACTGCCAGTCCAGAGCATTATTTTTTGGTGTGTTGACACCTAGGTGACTCGAACCTCTGACCAATAGGTCAGAGGTGGGAGTGGTTTACCACCTGGACCAACCCCACTTGTCAAATTTACCCAATTAGATATGTTTATTGATCTGACCGAGTAGATTTCCTTCCATCATTAGTGGAAATTAAAAACTGAAAGTGAAAAGTGGAAATTGGAATATGAAAATGGACTATGATTGATATACACATTAAGTTTTAGCTAATTTATGGTTAGATTTATTTTTAAGAATGTACTTTCTCTTTCTTCTAAAATTTAAATCAATTAAAAAAATTATAAATATATTTAAGTTTTCAAGTTCTTCATTTTTTTCTTTTGATTCATCTCTGTTTCTTTTGCTCTTCAAAATTGACATCATATTACTAGCCTAAAAATCATAGTTATTAATTTGCAAGTCAACTGAAATGTTAGAAGTTTTATTCATAATATATATCGATTTAGTGTAGTTTATTAATTGTTTATTTTATTACTTTAATTTATCACTAATCTATGGGACGGTTTCTAAAATTAAAATTTTTTTATAAAAAACCTTGGAAATCCTGGGAAAACTGAAAATTGACAAATGCGGTTTGTCGTCGAAAGCAGCTACGAGATTGGGCGTAAGGCCGCTTGAAACAGCTTGGTCTTCCATGGTTTGACGGATGGCAAGAAAACTTGTCAATGCTTCAAAACGAATGAGATCGAATGAGAGATCCACGTACTTATTTCGGATTGTGTCACACCAAAAACATCACAAAAATCACAAAAGAAGAATAGAACACCGAAAACGCCTAAAATCATTCTGACATTCAACTTCGTCCTAGTAGTAATTTTGTCAATATCTAAAATTATATTCAAATTTATTTTACTTAAAATTATATTTTACTAGAATTGATGAACTCGTGCTATCCACGGATCTTATTAATTAACTAAATAAATTAAAATAATTATTTATAATTAATTTTAAAATATTAATATTTCAAATATTTTTAAATCACTAAAAACATATAACATATTCTAAAGTTTTATGATTTAAAATCTACTAAACCAGTGATATATTGTTGTGTTTATCAAATTTTTTATAATTTAAAATCAAATTTATCTTAATCTATTCAAATCCCAAATATCTAATTTATTTTCTCCTATTTTTTTCTAATTGTAACAACTTATATATTTGATTGATATTGGAATACAGATTGAAATATAAAATCTCAATTATAACTTTTTGTAT
The DNA here is from genome assembly GCA_036630335.1 of Physaria fendleri. Taxonomy (NCBI): domain Eukaryota; kingdom Viridiplantae; phylum Streptophyta; class Magnoliopsida; order Brassicales; family Brassicaceae; genus Physaria; species Physaria fendleri. The sequence continues at coordinate 11,373,972 of CM071719.1, read as the reverse complement.
AGTTCATCGGCAAGTTTTTGAAAAAGAAAACGATGCACATAATATTTTTCTTAAAAAGTAAATTTTATTAAATCAAATATATACTTAAAATAGATAACTTATGTGTTTACATTAAAAACAATAATTTTATTGACAATTAAAATAATATATTAATTAAAATATTATTTTATTATTAACAAATAAAAACATAAAAATCAAACACAACCAATAATAAGTATAAAATTTTAATGAAACTTGGGAGCCAAATTAAAAACTATATTTATTATTTTGTGCTCTACGACTGTCCCACGATCCGTGCCGTAGGCCGAGTGAGTTGGACGCGTGTCGACTAGAATGCATGCCTGAGTGGGATACATGGTGAGAGATTAAATGGACACCTAGCGAGACATTTGGCACGTCATTAACCCATACAAACTCTATACTTAGCTTATTTAAACCCCCTTAATCTGCCATTAAATCCCATACTTAGAATTTTAGGGAAACTCTTGCGGTTTGATGGTTGATTTTTTTCTGTACCATAGTCGAGTAATTTGTGTATCGTGGACGTTAGGCGTGTACTGTAGATGATATTTCCTAACCATAGTAGAAAAGACTTAGCCTTGTGTTATTATGCTCGTTGAGCTTGTTAGATATTGTGTTGGATATCGTTGTTGTTTGTCTTGTGTAATTGAATTATGCACAGACGTGTGAAAGACTTGGATAGTGTTGATTATAGAATGCGAGGATTGGCTAGCTACCATCCGATGAGTGTCTTGCACGGGAAGCACGGATTTGAGAAAGGGATTCTCTGGTTAATATTCGAGGAGGAATATTGGTTTCTAATGATATGTTATGGTTTAGTCGGTTGTTATATATCGACTTGTTTGGGTTATGAACTGTTATGCTATTACTTGTGTATAATTTTGATTGCAGTTAATTGCTTACTTATGCATGTTTGGGTTGGGTAATTTTAGTTGTTTATCCCATTCACTAAGAAATATAGATTGTTTACCCGAACTCATTTTAGCAGGCTAGGGTAAGCAAGTCGAGGAAAGGAAGGATGGGTGACTGGTGTAGATTTTATCGGAATTTTGGGTAAGCAAGTCGAGGAAAGGAAGGATGGGTGACTGGTGTAGATTTTATCGGAATTTTGCTAGCTAAGAAGTATGTATTCGTAAAGTACTTTTAGATGTATATATGATCTTTGTAAACGTTTTTCGCATGTGGCCACTTATAACGCTTTCTCGGTTTTATGTAAAGACTATCTTTTGGTTTGTAAATGAAGTATGTTTTATAAAATGGTTAAGTCTAAGAGATACCAGCCACGACCAAGTGAACTAACTAAAACTCTTAGCTCAGGGTTAAGGGGTCTCGAGTAAAGACAACTAGGAATTGTGTGTAATTTTTGTTAACTCAACTCTCGGAATCTATTCGAGATTTTCGGGTTAATCATCTGACCGCGGTACTTAGTGACATTTCCGTCTAGGTAGGAACGGAGGTGTTACAAGGTTTAACGTTTTAATAATATAATAATATCTTATTAACAAATTAAAATTTTTAAAAATTAAGATAACACATTTTCATCGACTAATAATTATATTCCAATCAAATTAAAATTTTTAAAAATTAAGATAACACATTTTCATCGACTAATAATTATATTCCAATGAGAATATTATTTCTGCTTCCCAATTTCGAAGATAATGAAGACGATTTCTATCATGTTTTAGGAAAAAATAAGACGACCAACAGACTCCATAGATTCTGGGACCTACGGTTGATGCAGTAATCAACAATTGCTGGGATATTTTCTGTCCTCCAAAAATTAAACATTTCATGTGGTAAAATCCTGACAAGTTGTATCTCGATTATGCCAAATTTATGACGTCGTGGTATTAAGCGTGACTTCAATTATATACTTTGTGGGCACGACATGGAAACGATAGACCATGTGTTCTTTGAATGTCCACCGGCCCGCCACGTCTAGCTCCTGTCATCGGTTCGGAATCCCCATAGAGGTTTCCTTACATCTCCAGTGTATACAGTGGATTATTTATTCTGGTGATAACTGGAGGGTCACCACAATAATGTCTTTCCATGGTTATTATGGTACATCTGGAAATCATGAAATGATTAAACTTTTTCTAATACAGATTAGGACCAAAAAGCAATTATAAAAATGGCATAATCTAAGACCCATGTATAAGAATTAACTCAGAGTGAAAAACCTACCTCGAACACATTATGGATTATAACAGCAGAGTTACTGTTGGTATTTCATGCTATTAAATGCTTCGCGAATGGTTTATGGAAAGAATCAGACTCTTTGGTGGGTTTAGGTTGGATTAGTTTCACAGGTGTGGCGGACAAAAAGAACCTGGGTGCAAGAGCTATCCGATACACAAGGTCGATCAGGCCGGTCCAAGATTTTTCGAGACCCTATTAGATAAAAAATTTTGAGGCCCCTATTTAATATTTTTTTACGAAAATTATTTTACACATATAAACTTTTAAAACTTATAAACACAATTAAACACATAGAAACTTTGTTTAGTATATATAAATGTTATTAATTAAATTTAAATTTCATAAAAATATATATATATTCAGTTTGCATATTTTCACTTAAATATCTAAAAACAATATTAAATATCTAAAAACAATAATATTCAGTTTGCATATTTTCACTTAAATATCTAAAAACAATAGACTTACACATATGTATATTGTATATATGTATATGGTATTTATATATATATATAAAAAATAGATTCTTTTTTAAAATAATTCGTTTCACAAGAGGTAGGATCCATACCAATATTTTGTTTCAGTTGCTGAAGGCCGCCGATGCAGTGAATCTCTTCTTAATACAAAAAATGAAATGCTTCTGTGGGCAATAGAATGAATGACCTCCGAGAATAATGTCTCGATTGGTTTCCTTTCGGATAGTTTGGAGACGATAAAGATAATGTTATCTCTAGAAGACTGACATTTTTCTCATTTTATATCTACGAAGTAGAAAGAATGAAAGGGATCATTATCGACTTTTCGATGTTTTATATATCTCGTACTTTAAATTCAGAAGCGTACTCTCTAATTCGTGGAACTCAAATATTTTCAGTTATCGTTCATTATGTAAAACATGTTCTTTTGATCGGGATGACCAAACTGATCATTATCGACTTTTCGATGTTTTATATATCTCGTACTTTAAATTCAGAAGCGTACTCTCTAATTCGTGGAACTCAAATATTTTCAGTTATCGTTCATTATGTAAAACATGTTCTTTTGATCGGGATGACCAAACTGATTTAATTTAATATTATTTTGCTGGAAATTTTTTATGGTTATCTCATTAGCATCTCTCGGATATTCATGGAATTGTTTCTCAATAGAAAATGTTAAAAGACTCTTTAGAAAACAGAGGGGATAGTGGTATTTTTTAAGAATCAAGTGATCTTTTAAATATCCTGAAACATGTTTTTGAAAAGAAAAAAAAAATATAAGTTGCAGAAAACATACCGACCTTATTCTTTCACTAAACTGAAAAAGACAGTATTCCGCAGATCACGAATAGAATCTTTTTAAATCATATAAAAATACAAGTGGTGGTGTAATTGTCGTCATGAAACACAATTTCATTCATATAATATTAATACATTATTTGATTTGGTAATATATCCTTTTTTATGATTTTGGGATTTTGAGGGAGAGCTTTGATGGCAGTATATGATTCTCGACGTTTGGATAAAGATATATTAATTTATCATATAGTTTATTTTCTTATAGTAATGGAAAAAAATTAGTTGATAATTGAAACTTTACCTGATTACCATTTATATAGATATTTTTTATTCAATCTACTATCATTTATTTTTTTTAAAGGTGATTAGTCGTAATAATAAAGTTATTTATATTATTTTCTTCAAACACTAGGGACAATTTATAGAAACACCTTTGTAATTTTGCGTTTATTTTTTTTAACCGTTTTTGACAAATATTGATTTCCTTTTGTATTTAATCGTCAACACGGAGTGTTTTAGAAGCCGTTTATGTTTCTTGTTACTGTTCTTCAAAAAAATTAAAACCATTGACACAAAAACAAAAAACAGTTCCGATTATTGTTATTCCAACCAAAAAAAAAAAAAAGAAGAGAAATTGAATTGGGTTGGCGATGACCATAGTACAAATTAAAGCTCCATCAATGGCGCAAATTCAGTTGGTAAAATTAAAAAAAAAACTTTTTTTTTCTTTTTTCAATTTTAGATGTAACTGTCGTGAGTGTTCACGTGATTCTGTCTTTCCCACCTGTAAATATTCTCGCCACGTCTGGTTTTTTATTTTATTTTAATTGTTTTCCCCAAGAAAACGCAAGAAAAAGGAAAACAAAAAGACTTATCTTTTAATTTTTAATTTTTTTTGATATCTTCTTCTACCTTTTATTTGTGCTGAATATCTTTCAATTCTATTGATCATAAGATCATCGCTTTCGTTACTCACAAAAATCGATTCTCATCACCAACCCAAGAAAATGTCATTGTAAGTGGGGGAAAAAGAAACACAGTTGGCGTCGTGTGACGAAGTATGGGCAAAAAAGCTTTTATATTTAATAATTGAGTATCTCCATTTATGGCTAAAAGCCTAACACTAGTCACTAGGCTACATTATTTTGAAATTCTTTCATTTTTCTGGGTTTTCTCTATTTCAACCTTATCTTCCAAACTGGTTGGGTACTTTTTGTTGAATTTTAGAGATTTAGG
>CM071719.1:11335484-11355290 GCA_036630335.1 Physaria fendleri | reverse complement strand
ATAAATTATTTAACAAACGTATTATGGTAATCCAATGTATGATCAATTTTAACAATTTTTAAATATACATACATATATATATAAATTACAGGTATAGATTAAAACATTTGAATAATAATTTCAAAGCGCTCTATTAAACATGGCCCATGTCTAAGTTATTCGATATTCACATTTCAATTAAATTTTAAATCATATCTTTGTATCAACGAAATCTATTAAAAATATTATATTTTGATTATGTTTTATTTGTAATAAATCTAACACCGATCGGTTCTTAATCATACGTTTCATAAAAGCATTACCATATAAATGATCTCACATTATATAAAATTGTTATTTTTCTTAAAAGAATAGATACTAAGGGGGTGGCCAAATAACAGAGTTTTGTCAGTATAATATGAATTGAGGACAACCACCACGGGATAAACTAAGACAAAACTCCACTCAGTTTTGCTTCGAGCACGATGAACATAATAAATGAATAATAATATGAATTGGAAACCACCACTACGGTAATAAATGAATAATAATATGAATTGGAAACCACCACTACGGGATAAATAAGTATCTTACTTCGTTATAATTTTTTAAAATTTTCATTTTTTGGTGTTTAAAGGATATCGGGTTGCGTGTTGCGGGTTGCGGGTTGCGGAAATCATGTGGCACCATAGTGCTCACCTCCGAAATACATCACATGTGTGAGGTTTAAATCCAGCACCCGACGATGTTAAATGGGATATTAAAGATACTAGGTTAAGTTGAAAAAAAAGATATCTGGTTTGACTAGGCATGGACATTTCCAATTTTGAATCGGGCTTGGTTTGGATATTTTGGGTTTTGGATATTCATACTGTTGGGTTGTTTTAAATTCATATGGAGTTCAAATCGATTTCTCTCTAGTTCGAGTCTAATTCAAGTAAATATTTATATTCCAAAGAAACTGAAATTTCAAAAAGTTTCTAAGAAACCTAAAACATTTGAAAACCTGAAAAATATCCGAAAATTTATTTGATTATCCTAAAATATCTAAAATACTCAAAAAATGTTCAAAAATCCAAATATATTTGAATTTTATTTTTATTTTATATATCCGAAAATTTATTTGATTATCCTAAAATATCTAAAATACTCAAAAAATGTTCAAAAATCCAAATATATTTGAATTTTATTTTTATTTTATAAAATTGAAGATATTTTTCTTATTTAATTAACAAAATATTGTTTGATTTCTCGTTTTTATATATAGTATTTGATCCATATATTCTGAAATTGACTTATTAAGTTTTTTGATATTTTTACTTATTATGTTTAATTAAATTGGTTGTATGTTTTTGAATTACAAAATAATCTTAATAGTACCAATATTTATTTTTACTCTTATTGAATATTTTAGGTAACTTTAAAATTTCAGTTTGTAATGGCAATTTATTATAATTTTTTATTAACATAAATATTTATTTGCTATATGTATTCACCAAATGTTAGTATATATTATATATATATCTTGTTATATATCATACATTTTTGTGTATTCATGAGTTGATTCGGTTCGAGTTTGGATTTGGGTTTTAGGATGTAGAAAAAAGTACATTTTAAATATTTATATGTCGGTTTGAATTCGGATACTGATATTGTCGAGTCAGGTTTCAAGTATTTTACTCATACCTAAATTTTAACTATTAGAAGTAAAGAAATGCGTTTTCGAAAAAAAAAAAAAAAGAAAAGAAGTAAAGAAATGCAAAATAATTAGAAATGTAGTGTTTGTCGAAGGGAAAGTTTATAAAACTATACACGAGACGTACCAATTTGAGACCTTAAACTGTTGAATTGGTCGTGTTTGTATTAAATTTTCAACCAATAATATACAGACAGGTTAACTTTTTTTTTTTTTTTTTTTTTTTTTTTTTTTTTGTAAATGGTAAATCTATTAAAAGTTAATAGTAAAATTACAAAGTTAAGTTTTTGCTTTGGCCCAAAAAAAAATTAAAACAACCAAAGGAAACTATGTTGGAACTATGATTTTAGAACACATGGTTACTCCCATCGGAACCATTGATGGAGTAAGTTGGCGTAAGTAGGTCTGCTCCGTCTTGCGAGGATTAAGTCCCTCACTCCCCTATCAACCTCCTTAAAGAGGCCTGCTCCCATAACACATCGTTGCTCATGCACTTTCAAATTCCTAGCCTTCCACAGATGGTAGATTGTTACTTGAATAGCAACTCTTTTAAGAGTCTTTGAAACCTGAGGCGTTGAAGTAATCAACCAAGTGATCATAGAGTTCCAATCCATTCATAATAAATGAATCCCCTACTAATCTCTTTGTAACTTGCAGCCATACAAACTCACCTTCCTCACAGCTTAAAAACAGATGTTGTCTACTTTCTATATCAATTCCACATCGAGGACATAGGGGTGAACTTGCACATCCCCAAGAATAAAGCCTTTCAAAGTGGGCAATCTATCCAGCATTGCAAGCCACATTATGAATGAATATTTCGGTAAGGCACCTTTAAACCATACCAGTTTATGCCACATCGGTTTCTCCAAATCCGGCTGCAGTTGATCCCAGGTATACTTGGTTGAGTATTTCCGAGCATCACCAATCTCTCTAGACCATGACCATTCATCATCTAAACTCGAGTTAGAGGGTCGCTGATGATTACAACTAGACCATGACCATTCATCATCTAAACTCGAGTTAGAGGGTCGCTGATGATTACAAATTTGGTCCCTTATCAGCTCAAGGTTCCTGTCTCTAAAGGTTCTTCGAGCCTGCATTCTTCCCCAAATACCACTCTGTTCTGCTTCTGCAACCGTTGAAGCTGCAGTAATGCCTAACTGCATATAACCTGCAACCCCACACAGATCAAAGAAGCACGGTCCCTTGGTCCAGCGGTCATGCCAGAAACTTGTGTCTTTCCCATTATTAACTCTGCTTGTGAGAAACAGTTTAATAAGTGGCCTTAATGAGAGAATAGCCTTCCAAACCCAAGAATCAGATTCCTTTGCTACTGCAGTCCAAATACAATCTGTTCTCAAGTAATAATCCTTCATCCAATTACCCCATAGAGAATCCTTCACCGAGATCATTCTCCAAGCTAACTTTAGGAGTAGAGTTCTGTTCCAATTAACCAAATTCCTCAAACCTAAACCCCCTTCTTCTTTCCTTCTACACACATGATTCCAAGACACTTTATGGGAACATATCTCTTCTGTTTTACCTGACCATAGGAATCTTTGGCAAAGTTGTTCAACTTTCTTGATACATCCCTTAGGGAAACAAAAAGCTGCTCCCCAGAAGTTGATAACACTTGTGATCACTGACTTAATCAGCTGCAATCTCCCTGCGTAGCTTATACTCCTCAGCTGCCAAGTCCCAAATTTTCTCTGCAAGGACTCAAATAATGGTGCAAACTCATGTATCCTTAACTTCCTGCTCATCAAGGGCAAGCCAAGGTACCTGAAAGGGAAAATTCCTTTCCTAAATCCATGAGCCTCCATTATTCTCTTATCAACATCTGATATGCCTGCTAAGAATAAAGCCGATTTATTCACATTCATTTCTAGTCCAGATATGGCCTGAAATTGTTTGAGAGTTTCTTGTATCCCCTGCAGAGAGTCATTGGTTCCATCAAAAAATATCAAGATGTCGTCAGCAAATGCCAAGTGAGAGATGTGGAGACTCAGCCCTTTGTGATGAAAGCCTATTCTCCCTGTGTCATATTGTTGTTTCAACATTCTCCCAAACGTTTCCATAGCCATAACAAAGAGAAGAGGAGAAATAGCATCTCCCTGTCTTAACCCTCTCCCTCCTTTGAAGTGCCCACAGAATTCACCATTAACCTTAATGGTGTACGATGCAGTTGTGATACATTCCTTAATCCATCTCACATAGATTTGAGGAAACTTCATTTCCTGCAAAAAACATAAGACAAAGCTCCAATTAACAGAATCAAAGGCTTTCTTGAGGTCAACTTGAAGGATTCCCCTTTTTGTTCCTCCTTTCCTTTGAAACCCGTTTACTAACTCACTAGCCAGCAAAACATTCTCCAACATCAATCTTCCTTTGACGAATGCTGATTGGTTATTAGAGATTACCCTGGGGAGTAACTTTTTCATCCGTGAGGCCAAAAGTCTAGAAATGACTTTATATATCCCATTACATAGGGCAATGGGTCTGAACTCAGTGATACGATCCGCTCCAGGCCTCTTTGGTATTAATGTGATGGCCGTTGCATTCATCTGTTTAAGAAGTTTCCCTGAGCAAAAGAACTCTTGGACAGCACCTATAACATCATGTCCCACTATTGACCAAGCATCTTTATAGAACTCCGAAGAAAACCCGTCTGGCCCTGGGGATTTACCTCTGGGCAATCTCATGAACTCCTTTTCAATTTCCTGATTGGAAAACGGGGCACTTAGCATAGCTCTATCCTCATCCGTGCAATGAAAGACATTGAACTGCTTCACCAATTGCTCATCTTCCATTGAAGCTCTATCCTCATCCGTGCAATGAAAGACATTGAACTGCTTCACCAATTGCTCATCTTCCATTGATAGTGATGTACCAGATTTTCCAAACAGTTGTTCAAAATATGATACACATTCTCTTTTAACATCAGCCGACTTATTTAGCATGACACCCGTCTCTGTCCTCAGATATTGAATCCTGTTTTGGTCTCTTCTTCCTTTGATTGCCTTGTGAAACATACTAGAATTCATATCTCCTCCCGTCAACCAATCAACTCTTGATCTCTGGTATAAAAACTTCTGTTCCGCTTCTTGTAAGTGGAACCATTTCTGGTGAAGTTGTTTCTCCTCTGCAATCAACTCATCTGAAGGGTTACAGAGCAGATCATTTTGACAATTAGCTAGTTTCAGTTCAGCTTCTTTGACTCTCTCACCAATCCCTGAATAGTGCTGCTTATTTATTCCCCTGAGAACCTTCTTAATTTCCTTTAGCTTCTCAACAAAACTAAACATTCTGGTCCCTAGTACCCAAACTCCATTCCATGCTTGCTCTAGCAAAGGCAAGAAGCTCGGGTGATCCGCAAGAAAGGAAAGGTAATGGAAGGGCCGATTTATTTTCTCCTTCATCACACCCAATCTTACACAGGAGGGTGTATGATCAGAGATCAACGGAGAACCAAATATACCATAGGAGTCTTTAAATCTCTGCAGCCAGACCTCATTTACCATGATACGATCTAACTTCTTGACTATTGGCCTATTAACCTGCTTATTCCACCATGTATAGTCCTATTAACCTGCTTATTCCACCATGTATAGTCGTTTCCTTTGTAAGTTAGATCTTCCAACTCGCAAGTATCAATACACAATTTGAACTGCTCCATTCCTTTCGTAACCCTTCTGTGAGCTGGAAATGAATCCTCTATGTCTACTGTTTGGTTAAAGTCTCCTATCACCATCCATGGACTGCCAGAAGTAATCCCACTTGTGAAAAGATCCAAGAGATACTCCCATAGTTTCACTCTTTCTTCTTCAGAATTACTTGCATAAACAAAAGTAGTGATAATACCCAACGGAAACTCCTCAGCAACCACCCTACAAGTAATAGCCTGAGCATTCTTACTGATGACAACCAAATTAACCTCCTTACGCCAAAATACCCACAACTTTCCTAGTTCAACATAATCATAGTTCCCAACAAAATTCCAAAGTCCAAAAGTACTACTTACTATTTCTTGATGTTTATCCTCTTTTACTCTTGTTTCCACCAAACATCCAAAGCAAAATTTGGCATCTAATAGCCATTTCCTCAAAAACCTCCTCTTCGCGGGTTTATTACACCCACGGACATTCCAACAAAAAATCTCTGCTAACATATTAACAGATTAGGAGGAGGGGCCTTTGCCCCGAGTCTTACTAACACCTTTGGAGCTCATTCCTCTATCCTTTCCAGAGTTCTTCACATAGTACTCTTCTTCAGCTAGCATGATCTTTTCATCCTCAGATACCTCACATCCAGAAGAGTCATCATCTCTATTAGAATCCGAGAACTCTGGTGAAGAGTCATTACCTGACTGATCCTTTCCTTTAAACTTTGCCTTATGCTCTCCTAATACCTTTCCTTTAAGCTTTTCTACCCATTCCTTTTGCCTTATGCTCTCCTAATACCTTTCCTTTAAGCTTTTCTACCCATTCCTTTTGCTCAAATTTCTTCTTCTTTGGAGACCTGACACCAGCTCCTTCATTAATCACAAGCGCTCCTGACTTCCTAGCTTTTGGAGTATCCAAATCTGCACTCTTCTCTTTGGATTGATGCTTTTCTCGACCTGCAAACTTCTTTTTGGCAGAAACAGTGATCCAACCTTCCTTGTCTACCTCCTGCATCTGCCTATCCTCCTCTTTCTTCTGTTTAACTTCATCTAGGCTCCTTACATTGCTTCTCCGATCTGAGTTCTCTGCAGGTTTCCCCTTCCTTGGACAGTTCTCATCATCATGAACTGTGGAATTACAAGCAACACAAAGAATAGGAGCCGAAGGACACTTCTTCTTAGAGTGACCAATAGCTTGACAGTGCTCACACGTGGGAGGAAGCCATGGACAGTGCACTGCAATTCTCTGAACTCCTCCTCTTTGAAAAGCTGCATTAACTGCTTCCGGAATTGGCTCCCTGAGATCCACCTTAGTGAAAACTTTAGCAACCTCCAAATTCATCATTCTCTTTGTTTCAGGATGTAGAAACTTTAGCAACCTCCAAATTCATCATTCTCTTTGTTTCAGGATGTAGAGGATGTAGATCAATTGGCTCACCAATCATTCCAGCTATGCTCATAAGAATCTCTGGACAGTAAAACTGAGGTGGCACTTTACGAAGTTCTACCCAGACCGGAGCGTGAGTTATAATCGGTATTTGTGGAGTAACTCCCGGTTCCCATTTGGCTACAAACATTGTTTGCCCTTCAATATGCCACATCCCTTGTGATAGTACCTTTGTTCTTGTTGGAGTATGAGGTATCCTAATGAGGAAGGACTGCGAAGAAAGCTTAGCCACAGTAATGTCCTTATACTTCCTACTCCAAATGCCATTAACTATTGAGTGTAAAGCCCCAGGCGATGGAGCATTCCCATGGAACTGAGCAAGTATATGATTTACCCATCTCTTTTGATTTCGAATGATTACCTCATCAGGAATTGTGATACATCTCTCTCCAGATGGTAGTAGGTATCCTTTCCCAATCTTCTTCAGACCCTGTTTATCTGATACCATTTCACTCCATGAGACAGAAGCCTTCTTCTTTGGAGATTCCGACGATACCGCAGGTATCTCTCCTTCCTCTTCTCCAACCTCTGCTTGCGAGATGGGAACTGTATCCGAGTGTTCAACCCGAGATCCTTCATTCTGAGACGCGTCTTCAATCTCCTCCCCTGCATCCGAACCTATCTGCTCCTCAGATACGTCCTTCAGCTCTCCTTCCTCCTTCTGCGAGAGTTGAAGCTCGACAGATAAGGATGCTTCTCCAGTCTCAGTTTCTGGAGTAATAGTTTGCTCCGAGATTTCCTCAGACTCCTGATTAACCCTCTTCTTTAGATCAGATAGGGTAATTTTGTGAGAACCCACAGAATCATTCTTCGTTTTCTTCGAAGAAAACTTTGGAGATGAATTTCTTTTTTTCTTCTGCTTCGCCATAGCGGCGAGATTCACCACTCTTTGGAACCTTAACACCGTTCAAATCTGAGGATCCCGATTGAACGATTGTCGGAATCAGGAAAATTTTTTTGAATCGCCCTTCAGATCTCCTTTATCGCCTTTTACTTAGTTAACCAATTTTTTTCCCAAACTCACAGACAGGTTAACTTTAACTTAACAACAAGTCCTATAATCTAACTGGTTCTGGAATTTTGATACCTACAAAATTATTTGAGCTATATTAGCACTAAGACGCACGTTACAAAATAAAGCAAACATCGAACCGATACGTAAGGAAAAAAATAATAATATCAAGTTTGGCAAGCAGTTGGGCATTAAATAGTAAAGGAGAATCGTTTGACTATCGCGAACATGGTACGAAAGGGTGCTAGCTATTTGACAATGACATCCAAACAATATATCTCCTTTAAAACAATTAACTTATCAGTCGTGACATAAGAGAAAAAAGAAGAAAGAGCGATATTGACAATGGCGGGAACAAAGACGCAACTGGAGGTAGTCGCGGAAGCATTCATGGAACTTGCGAGCATTGTGAATTCACCGAGTCCAAACGTGCCGGTGAAGAAGTTCTCTGACGCTTGTTCTCTCTTTATGGGTCTCTTTGGTATTCTCGAAATGTCCTTCAAGTTTGCCAAGATGGACTATTACACCAAGGTATGGTTCCCCCACAACAGTTTATGATTTAATAAAAAACAATTGAAACAAATGAAGATCAAAATACAATTAGATTTTTCTTTTTTTTTTCTTTTTTTTTTTTTAAGACATTTTCGAATTAGAAATTAGATTTTTCTTTTTTTTTTCTTTTTTTTTTTTTAAGACATTTTCGTTTTAGAGTTAATTATTTCAAGTAGTTTTGTTTTGTGGTTTACTTGGTTTCGTTTTCTCTGGTCAATTATCTATATAGTATTTGAGGAGTGAGAATTAAAAAGGGACTTTGTTTTTTAGATTATTACAATGTAATACCATTAAGAGTATAATTTTAATTTATTTAAAACAAATATTTAGATAGCCTATTATTAGATTTATTATTGGGATTCAGTTTAACTTTACAATTAAAAAAGAAAAATGTTTTTTATTATATGTTTGAAGATAGTAAAAATAATTTAAAGTTTGAATTTTTTCGTTATATTAATCGAACATTAGATATATGATTAAAACAGAACTGTTTCATAATACGAAAACCGAAAACATTATCCGCAAAACACAGTGTTTATATATGGCGGTATGCCGCCATATTAATACATTACAAACATTATTTCATAATTAAAATACAAAACATGGGCACCTAGACGTCGTAATTGATGTAACATTTGAACACAATACTGCTACATCATTACATTTACAGGATATTAGAAACATTGTTTAATGCCTTTTTGCCACACGCAATCAACCAACATATTCGCCTTTGTCATTGATCTGAGACATGATACGTTCGATATCCATGTCTGAATCGTCGTCGACAACATTCGGGCAAGGAACTATACTCGGGACGGAACTCGTTTCATTTAACTGGTTCATTTGTCTGAAAACCTCCTCGGCAGCAATGTTAGAATAGAAATGAAAAACACTACAATACGAGTGAATGCATCAAATCCACTTTTGGGAATTTGGTCTTTTTTTGTCGGTCTTTGGTGGCTATTTATCGACCGAATTCCAACCAATTTGTGGTCGCAAAATAGCGACCAATTTCCGACCAAATAGCAAAAACATATAAAAGCCAGTTATGGTTGGTATTTGGTCGCAAGAGAGCGACCAATTTCCGACCAAATAGCAAAAAATAAAATAAAAGCCGGTTTGGTTGGTATTCGGTTGCTATATAACGACCAAATACCGACAATATCCCAACCAAAATATTTACCGACCAAAATCACCTTTGGTCGCTAATGTGTTGGTTTTTGGTCGTTATTTTACCAACCAACATTTTGGTTGGTAATTTTAGTGGCTATTTCTTCAATTTCTAGTAGTGAATGCAGCTTTGAGAAATCCATCAAGAAAACTCTTAAATGCTGTTGAAAGTTCTCTAAATGAGAATAAAGCCGTCGATCGAATATAATCCGAATCCAGGATAAAAGTTCTCTGTCTTAAAGACGAGAAATACAGACTCTCTTTTATCGAAGAGTGAACATTCGATAAAGAGGACGAAATTTTACGCATAAAATAAACCCATGAAACCCATTGGTGAACTAATATACCCAAATACCCTTGGGAAATAAAACTAATTAAGTACAGCCCACCTAATAAAACCACTCGTATTAACCAATTCCACTTAAAAAGATATAGCCCAACAAAGCCCATTATAGCAAGTAAGTGAAAATTAGGGTTACGAGAATGATTAACATACCCGCCGCCGCCGGTACGGAAATTACACATGTAGGAGCTCATCGGACAAAGTACGGGCATTGTTTTCAGTCGCCGGAGATGTAGATTAACCAGTGAACAAGCAGAAGCATTGATACTGGCGAAAAAGCTAAGAACAGTCGGCGAAACACAGAGGATATACAACTCGGGGAAGAAGAAGATTTGATTTAAAGCAACGGAGTTGTATCTGAAAATTGACATTCTCGGTAGTAGGAACATCACGGCTTGGGTGATGAAGTTGACATCACTTAACAGCAAGTAGAGTTGAAGTGGAGGAGTTAAATTGAAATATTGAGACGCCGACCAAACCAACGGTGGTCCCATCTTCCACTGAAGCACTCTATTATCATCAGAAACTGAAGGGTGCATCACGAGAGCACCTGTCTTTTGCCTGGCCGTGAGAGAGCTTAGGTTGCTAGCTCGATGAAACCGGAAAGAAAAATCAGCAGATCTAAGATTTGAACAAGGTCTCGTCCGATTCATCATGACGAAGTCGCAGGAGATGAATAATGGTGGAAAGAGAGACAATGGAGAACTTCCTCCGGGGTTTGCGAGTAGGTCTTGGTCGTCGACCACAATAATAAGCGGAAAGTAAAAAGATAGTGCTTCGAGAGACATAGAGATAAATTCTTCTATGGGGTCCAAGTACTTGACGATAGTAGTCTTGCACTTTCCGAAGATTGACCATGCTAATGCAGCTTTGAGCAATCCATCAAGAAAACTCTTAAATGCTGTTGAAAGTTCTCTAAACGAGAATAAAGCCGTCGATCGAATATAATCCGAATCCGGGATAAAAGTTCTCTGTCTTAAAGACGAGAAATACGGACTCTCTTTTATCGAAGAGTGGACATTCGATAAAGAGGCCAAAATTTTACTCATAAAATAAACCCATGAAACCCATTGGTGAACTAATATACCCAAATACCCTTGGGAAATAAAACTAATTAAGTTCAGCCCACCTAATAAAACCACTCGTATTAACCAATTCCACTTAGAAAGATATAGCCCAACAAAGCCCATTATAGCAAGTAAGTGAAAATTAGGGTTACGAGAATGATTAACATACCCGCCGCCGCCAGTACGGAAATTACACGTGTAGGAGCTCATCGGACAAAGTACGGGCATTGTTTTCAGTCGCCGGAGATGTAGATTAACCAGTGAACAAGATGCAGAAGCATTGATACTGGCGAAAAAACTAAGCACAGTCGGCGAAACACAGAGGATATACAACTCGGGGAAGAAGAAGATTTGATTTAAGGCAACGGAGTTGTATCTGAAAATTGACATTCTCGGTAGTAGGAACATCACGGCTTGGGTGATGAAGTTGACATCACTTAACAGCAAGTAGAGTTGCAGTGGAGGAGTTAAATTGAAATTTTGAGACGTCGACCAAACCAACGGTGGTCCCATCTTCCACTGAAGCACTTTATTATCATCAGAAACTGAAGGGTGCATCACGAGAGCACCTGTCTTTTGCCTGGCCGTGAGAGAGCTTAGCTTGCTAGCTCGATGAAACCGGAGAGAAAAATCAGCAGATCTAAGATTTGAACAAGGTCTCGTCCGATTCATCATGACGAAGTCGCAGGAGAAGAAGAATGGTGGAAAGAGAGACAATGGAGAACTTCCTCCGGGGTTTGCGAGTAGGTCTTGGTCGTCGACCAAATGGTGGAAAGAGAGACAATGGAGAACTTCCTCCGGGGTTTGCGAGTAGGTCTTGGTCGTCGACCACCACCGGGGAGAAGACCACGAGACGAATCATCGGCGGAGCTAGTTTTTCCGGGAAGAGAAAAGCCTTACCACACCAATAGGACCCAAACGTAGCTGAGAAAACAAAGAAGCAAAATAAGTACGGTGGCCCAGGGCGACGTCGCCGTCGGCGTCCGCCGCCCGTGAGCGTTGAAGATCTGCGAAGAAGCGTGTCTCGAAGTCCGGGTCAGAGAGCACTTCGTGTGTTTTTTGTTTTCGTTACATATAAATGATTAGTAAACAAAAACACAAAAGAGAAGAAACTTTTTTTTTTTTGAACTGAAAAAGAGAAGAAACTTATGAATAAGATTAGAAAGAAAAAATTATTAACTATAAGATGTCTTCACCAGGAGCTTCACCAGGAGCTTGGCCAGTACTTGAACCATCATAGTTCCACTTTGGTAGCTGTGAAGGGTCACTAACAGGTACAAGTAAAGTCTATATATAAACCAGATTATTATAAATCAATAGCTCTTGAATTTGAACCAAAACTAGAAAAAGGATCTATAGAATGAAAACAAAAAAGTACCCTGGGTTTGCTTCTCATGTCCATACCAGAACCGCCAACCCTGATTTGATAATCAAACAAACAGAAGAGCATAAAAAAGAAAAAAAAATCAGAACCTCAATCCCTACTATTTAAGAACATAACACAAGAAACAGATCAATATCATATGGTTTCAAAATCTGCTGATTCAAAATCATCCGTCGAGAAAGATACAATATGGAATTTTAATTTGTTGTAGTAGACATTATGGCCTGAAAACCATACTACTTATTTATGAAAATAAAATACCTTATATTTTATTTATTTGTGTGTTTCGTAATGTAAATAACCATATGAAAATATACCCACACGTAGTGCGGATGAGCTACCTAGTAATAATAAAGGGAGAAATTGGAATAAACAGATGATTTAATGCCCTGGTATATTTGTAATTTTAACTCGAGCGTTAACTATTTGCTTTAGATCTTCAGAAAAGTTGTATGATTTTGGAACAAAAATGGCGGAATTGTTGGTGGAAACACGAATCCCACAGCAAAAGCAAAACGGATCCAAACCATTCCCCGCAGTGATATCACCACCGTCTTCATCGATTCCGATTCCTGCCCTGTCTCTCCCACGATTCACTGAAGCAATCAGAACTCAAAAACCCTATCTTGATTCGCTCTTAAACGAATCAGGAGCCGTGCTTTTCAGAGGGTTTCCAGTAAATTCCGCTGATGATTTCAACGACGTCGTTGAAGCTTTCGGCTTTGATGAGCTTCCTTACGTTGGAGGCGGCGGAGATAGTCCATGACTGTCTCAGAATCCTTGAAGAAGAATGTGTTGCTGTTCCATGGCAGAAAGGAGATGTTCTCCTTATAGACAACTGGGCAGTTCTTCACTCTCGAAGACCATTCGAACCACCTCGCCGAGTTCTTGCATCACTTTGCAAATAGAATACGTTGTTGGATTTTCCGATGTAGATGCAACAATGTACATATTGGAAACATAAATGGGTGTATATATAGTATTACCCATTTCTTTATTTAAGACATTTCGTGTTTACACTGAAGAAGAAACTAAACAACATAGGAAGAAAACAGAGACAAAGCTCATGTCTACTTTGTTATTAGCAAGTGGAATTGAACAGTGGGTTTGAGATCTTGCAGAGAAACATCAAACACGACTCAGAGCTCCTCGTTGAGTTTCGACTTGGATGGTTTCAGTCCAGGTTTGAGGAATTCAGAAAGCCATTTTGCAGATTCTTTTTCCATACGTGTCAAGTTGTTCTTGAAGTCGATGTAATAAACCCCAAACCTAGCTGTGTACCCATCTTGCCACTCGAAGTTGTCCATTAAAGACCATAGGAACCACGATTTAACTTTCACTTTATCTATACTGCAAGATACAAAAAATAATTGAAATATAAAATATGCTTGACAAAAGAAACTTAAAAGAACAAAATGAGAAAGTGATCTCACCATATAGCTTCATTTAGGGCTAAAAGATGCCTCTGGAGATAATATTTCCTGTTGTGGTCGTTAAGAGCAACGTTATGATCTGTATCTTTGTCGCCAAGGTCCTCCCCATATCCATTCTCAGTGATTACGATGTCAGGGTCATTGTAATTGTCCTTAATGTATTTCAGGAGCTTCCTCAAACCCTTTGCATATACAGCCATCTTAGCTGTGTCGGGCTACAAGATAATAGGAAACGATAGTTATGACAAAAGTAATCAAATTGAACTTTCTATATCTTGTTAAAAGAAGGAAATCGTGTACCTGACTACCAATTTTAACGGACCCATCCACAGTCTTAGCTGAAACGAAATAGTATAATAAGTATTACAATAGTAAATTGAGGGTAACGAAACAGAATCTAAACTTACGTTCAAAGTCGATAAGAGAATCTGTAGCCCAAGTAGGATTCCGAGGATCAGGGGTGAGTTGCTTTGCGAAGAAGGAAGTGTAATAGTTCATTCCTACAAAGTCTGTGGAATCTTTAAGTTTTTTCTTTTGAGCTTTTGTAAATTTGGGCAACCGAGATCCAACCGCATCTTTCATTGACTGAGGATAGTCCCCGTACGTTGTCGGATCCAAATGCCTTGTCGTCAAAGAAACATATATCATACAAAATGTATATAGAAACAAGAAATGAAAGAATAATCAAAGAATTACCAGCCAATGATGAAGTCTAGCACACGTTTTACAGTTACTTGACCTCCCTCCACATCTTCCGGTTCAAACCAAAACGGACTATGAGCAATCCCAATTTTACCACCTTTGCACTTAAGAAAAAAAAAGTGAAATATTAAAATAGTTTTATAAAATTTATTATTATTGAAAAGTGAAGTTTTATTTTACTTTTTCGCATTTTCGGAAACAGTCAACAGCTTCAGCATGACCAACGAGTAAATTGTGACTGACTACATAAGGTTCATATCCTGACCGTCCATCTTGGCATAGTTGTCCGAACTCTTTAACGTACGGTGAACAACATAAGGTTCATATCCTGACCGTCCATCTTGGCATAGTTGTCCGAACTCTTTAACGTACGGTGAACAACGTCCCGGTGCTTTCTTCCCAACATCGTAGCCCGAACGGCTAAACACCCATGGCTCGTTGAACGTAATCCAGTTTTTCACTTTGTCTCCATACTCATGGAAGCTCATGGATTTTGTGACTTACGGGGAAATATTCTTGGCCAAGAAATGGAGAGTCTAAAAGCATCAGTGTTCAGCTTTTTCATCAGCTGGATATCTTCCTGTTGATGTAAATAAACATACAAAACATTAGTTATTAAACAAGGATCATATAGATCTACTAAGATGATTTAGTCTCGGGTCTTTCCTTCCATTAGAAGGGTATAGATAGATCAATTTCAATTAGCCTCCGACAAATAACCCTATTTTACAAATTGTTGTTATTAAATACTGAATGGATTGTGCTAAATTATACTCCTTCTGTTTTTTAAAAAGTGTCATTCTAACTCGAATGTCATTTTAGTTTATCGATTCAAGTTTTTACAAAAAGTACCAATTTTGACCTTCTGATTAATGATGAAATGATTAAAGATAATAGAGAATATTATTAGATACAATTAAACGTAATTATTTCAAAAGTAAAAAGACAAAACAAACTTTGACACTATTTCTTAATCTACGTGCAAAAACCTAGGACGATACTATTTAAAAAAAAAAAGGAATAATAACCAAAAGATTATTTATATTAATTTAATTTTAAAAAAAAAATTAGAATCAAAATATTATTAAAGTAACTACTATATTGACTAGCATACCTTGTAACGATGGTAGAAATCGACGGCCTCATCAGCATTGTGATTCTTAACTCTATCTGCAATTAACAATAATTGTTACTGATTATCATTCGATATCTGGTTCAGTAGCTTCATGGTCCTTATTAGTATAATACTTGATCTTGAACAATTCTTTATAACACCTCTTGCAAACAATTTAATTGCTCATAGCCATATATCTTCTTGACAGGCAAAAAAAAAAAAAAAAAAAAAAAAAAAAAAAAAAAAAAAAAAAAAAAACTAAAAGCCTTATGTTTTGTCGTAGTAATAGATTGGAGTAAAAGAGAGACTGACGTGGAAATTTCTTGGTGTAGATATCCCAAAGACTTGGACCTCGACAACCTTCATTTACTGCACCTTCCACCTATTGTCATCACCATATAAACGTTTACATTACCTAACATACTCTAAAAGATCGTCTTTGTATTTCTTTCGCACCATCCCCATACTATAATACTTCTAACGACTCGTGTTCCCCCAAACTTTAGACTTCTTCAATTCATTACCCAAACAAAATTTCAACCCATTTTAATATCTAAATTTCTTTAAATACTTCACTTTCTCCCTAATAACACATCAATCCAGTTTAATCGTACTAATAAACGCGTTTATAGTTTCGTGAAATATAATACAATAAATCCGATTAATCATTTAAACCTATATTTTAGTCATGTATAAGGAGAAAACTGAAGTGTTTTAAAAAAATTTGGATGTTAAAATAAATTTAAAATTACCCAAGCTTCCTTGGGTTAATGGCTACCGGCTGTGGTCAGATGTAACGAGTTCAATGAACATCTTGTTTGGTAGTGAATCCAAGAGGTTTAAAGTTTAAGAAAACAAACTTGGATGTTAAGATAAGTTTAAAATTTGTTTGGGTAGTGAATCGAAGAGGTTTAAAGTTTAAGAAAACGGATTGTTAGGGGTATAGTTCACGAGAGAATACAATTTGACCCTATTATAAACGTCATCTAAAGTTTGTAATTGTTTTTATCTGGTTTGCATAATTTGACCCTATTATAAACGTCATCTAAAGTTTGTAATTGTTTTTATCTGGTTTGCATGTACCTGAAAGGCGGCTGTTGCGGTCCCAAACATAAAGTCCTCCGGAAAACTTGCACGGCTAAGAGTGTCTGTTTTTGGACAAACAGGATCTTCGGCTCTTGTTGTAGAACCGACAAGACTTACAAACAAAAGTAACCCTAAGAGAGGAAACTTCATTGTTGATAAAGACTTACAAACAAAAGTAACCCTAAGAGAGGAAACTTCATTGTTGATACTTTGTATATGGTCACACAAGAGTGGTTTTGGTCAAAGATCAAATAAAAGTGGAAGATAATATCGTTATATCTAAACGTTATACGTATATATATATGGATGTAAGTACTTGCACTGATCGGGCAATGGAATGTTGGTCGGAATTTTATTTGGAAGCCGCCAAGTAGATGCCAAGTGTCTTCTTCTTCACTCACTATTACATGCACATTGCCATATACTCATATTACATGCAAATTTTGTTTTCATATTGTTATTGTCTTCCCAAACTATGGCGTAAGTTCCCATGCCTTACAACATAATGTGTCCATCAGAAAGTTTTCACATCTGGACATAAAGATTGAGTGTATAATTCTGTAGAATCACAAGTGGAAAGTGAGGCCAAGTGTTTGATATTTGAAGAATCATAAGTGCATGTCGCAAGTAATTGTTTTTATCTTGTATGTAACACATGCATGTACCTGAAAGGCGGCTGTTGCGGTCCCAAACATAAAGTCCTCCGGAAAACTTGCACGGCTAAGAGTGTCTGTTTTTGGACAAACAGGATCTTCGGCTCTTGTTGTAGAACCGACAAGACTTACAAACAAAAGTAACCCTAAGAGAGGAAACTTCATTGTTGATTCTTTGTATATGGTCACACAAGAGTGGTTTTGGTCAAAGATCAAATAAAAGTGGAAGATAAGATCGTTATATCTAAACGTTATACGTATATATATGGATGTAAGTACTTCTCACTGATCGGGCAATGGAATGTTGGTCGGAATTTTATTTTGGAAGCCGCCAAGTAGATGCCAAGTGTCTCCTTCTTCACTCACTATTACATGCACATTGCCATATATTCATATTACATGCAAATTTTGTTTTCATATTGTTATTGTCTTCCCAAACTATGGCGTAAGTTCCCATGCCTTACAACATAATGTGTCCATCAGAAAGTTTTCACATCTGGACATAAAGATTGAGTGTATAATTCCGTAGAATCACAAGTGGAAAGTGAGGCCAAGTGTTTGATATTTGAAGAATCATAAGTGCATGTCGCAAACAAAGGTACTCTCACTCTCTTTTTATATTTTCATTTTATTTAAGCGTTACAACTAAAGTAACAAAAACTTTATTCTCTTCACTTGTATTTTTCTCAAAATTTTGTCCGGTGCTGTTTTTCTTTATTAATGAAAATATGAAATTCGATTGAGTAGATAAAATGGCGGCGGCAACGATGTCGTGGGACGACGGGAAGCACATGAAGGTGAAAAGTGTGCATCTTACATATGAAGATGTTATCAACTCCATAGAGACGGGAAGCACATGAAGGTGAAAAGTGTGCATCTTACATATGAAGATGTTATCAACTCCATAGAAGCTGAATACGAGCAAGACACTTGTAACCCTCACCGTCATGGCACTTCTGGCACCAAATCTGACGACGTTAGTACTTTCTCACCATATATACAACATATGATCCTTTGATTTATACATGCACGTTGCGATTGGTGGATTTAGTTTGGTCGGTCTTGTGGTCCTGCTAGGTCTATAAAAAGCATATAAAGTTAATAGGGCTAGGAAGGTTTGGGTTTAGGGTTTTTAAAGTATACATCAATAGATCTATGGGTGTACACCAAAAATACTACTTTTCTTAAAAAAAATCACCAGAAATACAACTTTTGATTACCATACCACTAGTTCGAAAAGACTAGTTATCTCGTTCACGTACACGTCCACGTCTACCCTTTTTTTATCACGTTTCTGGTGATCGTAGTATTCTGAATTTTTTTGTAATTTTATCTCACAAAATTACAAAAATACGAAATATATTTTGAAGATTTTTTGTTAATTTTATCTCACAAAAATACGAAATACGGTAGGAAAAACGTTTGGTGATATTTTTGGTGGTCTTTAAAATTTTAAATTTCTTGTAATTAATTCTACATCTATTTTGTAGGTGAGTTTGAGCCCAGACGAGTACATAACAGACATAACTGGCTACTACAAAACTACTGGAGCTGAAGATGCTATAGCTGCTTTGGCTTTTAAGACCAACAAAACTGAGTATGGTCCTTATGGAAACAAAACAAGGAACCAATTCTCAATTCATGCACCAAAAGATAATCAAATCGCTGGTTTTCAAGGAATTAGCAGCAATGTTCTCAACTCTCTTGACGTTCACTTTGCTCCCTTACCTTCCCACTCCTCTTCTTCATCGTCAGGTTTGAGCAACACTAACAAAGTGGATGCTCAAGGTGGGAAAGGAGGAACATCCTGGGATGATGGTGCTCATGATCATGTGAGAAGAGTGTATATTGGACAAGGTGATTCTGGTGTCACTTATGTCAAGTTTGAGTATGAGAAGGACGGTGAGAAGGTATCAAGGGAACATGGAAAGAAGACTTTGCTTGGAGCAGAAGTGGTGTGTGTTACTTTATTTGCTTGTCTATTTGTTATATAACTTGCCATGTTAAAGAACTTAAAAGTTGTTTGAGATCTGTGTAATAGTTTGAGGTTGATCCAGACGACTTCATCACATCAGTGGAGGTACAATCCGACAGGATCTTTGGGCAGGACACAGAAGTTATCACCTCCTTGATCTTCAAAACATACAAGGGAAAAATCTCACAACCCTTTGGACTAGAAGGTGCACAGAAACATGAACTTAAGGACAAGAGTGGTGGGAAACTTGTAGGGTTCCATGGTCGAGTAGGCGAACTTCTTCATGCTCTTGGAGCTTATTTCGCTCCTTCATCTAGTGCCACTGGTGGTGAGACTCCTACAGCTCAGCCAGTTGGAGTTGGTGCCAAGAAACTAGAAGCAAAAGGTGGAAACGCAGGAAACCCATGGGACGATGGTCCACATGATGGTGTGAGGAAAGTATATATAGGTCAAGGCGATTCCGGTGTATCATACGTCAAGTTCGTATATGACAAGGACTCTAAAGAGGTCCCTGGAAATGATCATGGAA
>CM071719.1:11311672-11322956 GCA_036630335.1 Physaria fendleri | reverse complement strand
AATGAATATTTGAATTCAGATTATAACAATATTAACATAATAATTAGTAACTAAATATTTAAGCATAAAATTAAATGTTGTAATTATATTATATGATAGTTTATTTCTTACCGACGATGATACAACAATTAACAGTTCTATACATATTTTTTTCTACTACAATATTTAATATATAACACAGGAATACATAGTTCCGAACTAAATACATGATATAAATGAGTTGAGCCAAAAAGTTAGAATCGAAAAAAATGAATTGCATCGAAACCCTATACATATTTAAAGTCCAAATCTAAAAGATGGACGGGTCAAAAGGGTTAAGGCATACTCTGAAACCCTAAATTGTCCAAAGAGTTGTTGAGGCGCCGATGGAGGGAGGTGACACAGAGGCAAACCTTATGCAACCAAATGCACACTGACAATGAGAAGCGGCTCACAAAATCTCTGGATTAGAAAAGAATGGATGAACAACATCGAACTGGCAAGAAACTCAGGATAAAATCACACCGGAAACTTTAGGCTTGAGAGGGAAAACTCTACAGAAGATTTCGATAAGCCGCGACCTTCGAAACTAAATTTATCATCTGCTCCAAACAATTGAAGAGACTTGAACTCGTCCTCCAAACAATTGAAGAGACTTGAACTCGTCGAACTCTCATTAGAGATCAAACCTCCACCCATAGTCGGTGTACGAGATCACCCCTTTCATTCTGGGGTGACAGAGGGATCGTACAGTTCGAACCTTTTTTCATGCTTTTCCCGAGGGTCTGGAGACAGAAGTGATCACTGAGATAGGACCAAAAGAGAACAAACAAAAGACGCGAGATCTGGAAGGATCGGCAAAGGGAGAGAGACAACGTCGACCTCCCTCAAGAAACGAAGGGTCAGTACCTCGTAACAAAATCCGAAAGATATGACCGCACCGCCCACCTAACACCACCTCAAATCACCGTCGAGATCAAAAGAAAAACTTAAGCCGTCAACACATCAACCTGTAAAAGCGTTGCATGTGTACCGATGTTATAGGTCTACCACTGCTGGTGAAAAGGAAATCTAGACTCGTTAGCTTTGCTCGACCGAGGATGACAATAGCCAAAAGCCCCCGCCGCAGTTAAAATATACAAATTGGCTCGAAATCATTTGTTTTTACTTTTTTGTCCAGAGGATTTCTAGATGGAGAAATAAGAGAGTCACAATCAACTAGCTAATAATTTTTTGGAGAGTTGTGTACTTATTCATGTCTCTTTCTCCTAGATGAGACTCAGACATATACCAGAATTTTGTTCTGTAGTTTAATTACGACATCGGCTATTCAGACTCATCTTCATGACTTCATCTTCGCACCTAAAGTTTTTTTATGTGTAGAGGTGGTACAATAATTAACAGTTGTGCATTTATTTATCGGTCTTTCTCTTTAGATTAAAGTGCTAAAAAAAAAAAAAAGACATAGACCTATTTTTGTTTAGATTAAAGTGCTAAAAAAAAAAAAAAGACATAGACCTATTTTTGTTAAGTACTGCTTTTTCTGACTTTTCTTCTCATCTAAACATTTTTCATGTAGTGCATAGGGACAACACACATCATGTCATACCATTATGGTGATTTTAATTCGAATATTGATTTGAACTTAAATAAATTATCATAATTAGTAAGTTTTATATAGTTTGATAAATTCAAGGGTTGTCAATTTTTTCACCCCAAATTACTTCGTTTTTCATTATTTATATCTCAACTATTCGGTTCTCAATTTTTCTATCCAAACTGTTAGATTCTCAACAATTGACATCCAAATTATTCAAACCACTCAATTTTTCTACCTACCATGTTAACTATGTAACATTTCTTAAATAATTGCATAATCATGTCGTTTAATTATCTATCCAATAAACATGTGTTTATCACGTACGCATAATCAAACTTATATTTAATTAACCACTAAAACTGAATGATTTTGGAATTAATTTTAGATTGAATTCAGATTTTGGAGTTAAGCCTTAAGCCCTAAAACTGAATGATTTTGGAATTAATTTTAGATTGAATTCAGATTTTGGAGTTAAGCCATGAGCCATTAAATCAAATCGAAAATTAATTTTAAAATCATTTGGTTTTAGTGGTTAATTTCATCTAAATTTGATTATGCGTGTTTGATAAAGATATGTTTAGTGGATAGATAATTAAAACGAGATGAATTATGCGATTAATTAATAAATCTTGCAAATGATGGTTAACATGGTATATAAAAAAATTTGAGTGGTTTAAATAGTTTAGATATCAATTGTTGAGAATCTAATCGTGTAGGTAGAAAAATTGAAAGTCGTGAGATATAAATAATGAGAAACGAAATAATTTGGGGTTAAAATAATTGACAAAGATATAAATAATGAGAAACGAAATAATTTGGGGTTAAAATAATTGACAACCCTAAATTCAAACGAGATAGGTGATGATTATGTGGTGGTTGAGTGATTGACCCACCTAACCAAGGTGGTTGAGTGATTGACCCACCTAACCAACCTGTCATTTTTGTCATATTATCCAAACTAAATCAAAATTGGCCCAGAAATTTGAATACCATGGGTCAAATAGAAATAAGTGTGGCCATAACCTTTTTGACGAAATTATAACTATGAAAACAACTACCCATTTCGTCACCATATATAACAATTTAATATGCCTTCTTTTCTGCCTCAAAATTTGATCTTCCATCTTTTTCACAAATTAAAAATTACAATTTATACAGTGCTAATTATCAGAACTGGCCCATAATCAAATCACATAGGCTGCCTATGACCTCCAATTTTTGTTGAATCTTTTCAACCCGATATATATATATATATATATATATTTTGTAAATTCAATAAAAAGGTTCGTAACCCAGTAGTTATATTACTATTATTCTAAACATAAACATGATTTCAATATCAAACAAATATATATTTATTTTTTTCATTTTTTTTAGTTCTTTTTTTTTAAAAAGGCTTCATTCCGTTTTGGATCCCTATTATCATTCGGTTAATTATAAAAATATTATGTCACATTAAAATTTCACGAACCAACAAAAAAAATTAAAAATATTGGTTTTTAGTATAATTTAATTCCCAAAAATTAATTAATTACTCATAATTGATAAATATAAAACAATACAAAAACGATAGATAATCAAGTATAGTGGAATGTGTTGGAAAAAAAAAAATATTGTCAGGTCCGGCCCAAATCTCATGCGAGTTAGGCAGTGGTCTAGGGTACTATACTTCCTAAAAGTATATATTTTAGGGTCTTACAAAAATATATTAAAATGATTATTGAATTTGTGTTTTACTATTTTTTAAATTATAAAAACCATTTTTTCATGTTTTTGTTATAATTTTTAAATTATAAAAACCATTTTTTCATGTTTTTGTTATAAACCATGTAGGAAGGGTAAATAGCTAGTAATATATTTTTTTTTTTCTAATGAAAGTAAATAAAGTGAAAATTTTGTTTTTTCAATTATATCAGTTTAATAAGAGCAGGGTATAATTTTTTTTTTCCCAAAACATCAAAAATCATTTGAACAACCATAAAAATTGTGCTATAAGGGAGTTTATATTTTTGTTTTTGTCAGGATTTTTTATTTTTGTGTGTGTCTAATTAACAATGAAATATGTAAGTTATAGTAATAATTTTTGAATAACCATAATTCGTTATAATCAATCCAACAATTATAATTATCAGTAGTCATTACCACTTCTTCCTTTATTAACCATAATGAATCCATGAGTAAAAAACAGTAAAATTTGAGACAATAACTGTTTAAGAAGTGGTGGTAACACTGACCCACACGTGCGTTAAAACACAAACACACACGTGTCTACATCGGTGCAAACCACGATTCCCGCGTCTTCTCACGACGTCGTTTAGCCGAACGAGTCTTCCAGTTCTTCCATTTTGAATTAACAATATCTCTTCCATTATCACCAATACAAGACTCAGCTTCATCATCTCCCACTTCATTCTTAATCTCATTCTTAATCTCCTTCTTAACTTCTCTCGATCTCTCTTTCCTTTTCAATTCCAAACACTTCCCTGCAAGTTCTTTAACCAATTCCGAATTCTGAACAGCAGTTGTCTTCCAAGAAGCGGCTTCTTCTACAGCGAGTTTGAGACGAGTCTCTAGATCTTTGGTTCTTCTCTCGAATTCTTCGATGACTTTGTCTTTGATTTTCAGACAGAAGACCGGGGTAATGTAGGAATCTGAGAGACTGGTTCATTGCCTAATGTCAGATTCAGATTCAACGTCTCTTGGGTTTCTTGCATCGTAAGTAATGTAGCGAGAGTCTCTATTGTGTTATCAAGAAATGATGAAACCCTAATTTTTGATAATGATAGTATTATGTATTTATAGGAGAATTCAGAAATGCACGAAACCATAGGGACGCGAATGTTGGGATGTTCAAACGCGACTGTAAGAAAGTGGGGTGTTGCAACTTTTTGTACAAGAATTGTTTACATTTGGGCTTTTATATGATGCTGTAAGGCCCAAACCGAAATTCAGGCCCGTTTTCTTGTTTAAGATAATGTAGGCATGCCTATTTGGTTTTTTTCAGTGGTTGGTAAGATTCTTTCGGTTTTTGTTTTTCATTCCTTAATTTAGGTATATATTTTGGAATCAAAGTGATTTTGGTTTAATTTGGTTTAATTCTTTGTCGGTTCGGTTTGGTTCCAAATAGTTACTCAAGTATTCAAATTGAAGAGTACTAAAACTACAAAAACATCCACCTATTTTATTCCTATCAATTAGCAACTATAATAAAAATTAGTTTCATTTAATATGATGATTTTGTTTATTTCTAACCATAATCATCTATTTTGATCAACAATATTTAAATATATGAAAATTATAACTCAATATAACTAGAATAATTAAAAAAAATATATAAATAATTAGTTAAAAAAATTGACATTATTTGATTCCAATTCGGTTTTCAATTTAAACTAGATGATACTCCGCGCCATGCGCGGATTTAATTGTATTATAGATGTTAAATAATATTTGTAATCCATGCGCGGATTTAATTGTATTATAGATGTTAAATAATATTTGTAATGATATAATTTACAAATATTTTAAGAAAACAACCTATTTACCTACGAACTATTGACATATCATAATATTTTCCCACGAACTATTGTCCTTTTTCTAAATCCCAATGAAATCAAAGTTGCATACTTATTTACCCATGAAATTGAAATTTAAACTTTTAATTTCGTGGGTAAGTAAGTCTGCAAAACTTTTAATTTCGTGGGTAAGTAAGTCTGCAACTTTCATTTCGCGGGCAAATAAGTCTGTAACTTTGATTTCATTGGCAAATAAGTCTACAACTTTGATTTCATAGGGATATAGAAAGACGACAATAGATCGTGAGAAAATATTATGATATGACAATAGTTCGTGGGTAAATAGATTGTCTTTCCTTATTATAATAATTAAATCACAATGGCATGTTCGTAAATAAAGTCCGTGAGATTGATTCTGGCGACGACATTTAAGCGTTTTTGATTTAGTTCGGATTTTTCATTCATTTTTTTTTTAAATTCAGTTTGGTTCGGGTTTTGGTTCCGATTTTTTTTCCAGAATAATATTTTAAAAGATCCAAAAGTGAAGTAAACTCAGGTTTGGGTAGTTTATTCGGGTTCTGGTATTTTAAAAGATGATGATTAGCACAAAATTGTCTAATCTCGAAAATATAAAATACAAAAAGGAAGGTCTATAATTATTCGTGTGTCTAAGAAAAAATTACTGCTGACACACACGGAGGAAAAGAAGATGAGGACGCTCGCCGGAGGATTTTTTTTCCAGAATAATATTTTAAAAGATCCAAAAGTGAAGTAAACTCAGGTTTGGGTAGTTTATTCGGGTTCTGGTATTTTAAAAGATGATGATTAGCACAAAATTGTCTAATCTCGAAAATATAAAATACAAAAAGGAAGGTCTATAATTATTCGTGTGTCTAAGAAAAAATTACTGCTGACACACACGGAGGAAAAGAAGATGAGGACGCTCGCCGGAGTAGAAGACGAGGAGAAGTGGCTGGCGGAAGGAATCGCCGGAATTCAACATAACGCTTTTTTCATGCATCGCGCTTTGGTTCGTTTCCTCGTTCATTCTTTTCTCCGCTTAGTTTTGGATCTGATCAATCTTTCTAATTCGAATTACAGGACGCGAATAATCTCAGAGAAGTTCTCAAGTATTCTGCTCTGATGCTTTCGGAGCTTCGAACCTCCAAGCTTTCTCCTCAGAAATATTACGATCTTTGTTAGATTTCACCCCCATAACTTTTTGAATCTGTCGATTTTATTCTTGTGTTGACCGTTTTCTTATGATTGACTTTCTGCTGATTCAGATATGCGAGCTTTTGATCAATTGAGGCAGCTGGAGATTTTCTTTAAGGATGAGAGTAGGCATGGATTGGAGATTTTCTTTAAGGATGAGAGTAGGCATGGATTACCTGTGGTGGATTTGTACGAGCTTGTTCAACATGCCGGCAACATATTGCCCAGGATGTAAGCATATGATTTTTTAGGTTCATCTTTGTGAGCTAGTTTCTCTTGATCCAATGAGGATCTGATGATATTCTCAGTTATCTCAACTAAATTGGACTGAAGTTATGAGATTGGATTGCGAGATTTGACTAGAAAGTGGGATTTCCTATATATGTATCAAGGCAGCTAGGCACAGAATGAGATTATTTGTGTGTCCACCATTCTCTTAGAAACAGACACTATCCTTGGGCTGCATTGATTCAGTTTGCTGAATAAAATTTACAGATTTGTAACTGAAACTCCTATTGTCGGTCTACCAGGTATCTGCTATGTACGGTAGGGTCTGTTTATATCAAAAGCAAACAGGCTCCTTCTAAGGATGTTCTTAAGGATCTTGTGGAAATGTGTCGTGGGGTTCAACATCCTATTCGTGGTCTCTTTTTGAGGAGTTATCTTGCTCAAGTGAGCAGGGATAAGGGGTTCAACATCCTATTCGTGGTCTCTTTTTGAGGAGTTATCTTGCTCAAGTGAGCAGGGATAAGTTACCTGAGATTGGCTCAGACTATGAAGGGTGGGTCGTATGTTTCTCTTTTTTTTCCCATGAGATTGGGGTGTGTAGCTATTTGTTTATTCTCCTTTTAACCTTCCTGTAGAGGTGCTAATACTGTGATGGATGCTGTGGAGTTTGTGCTACAAAATTTCACAGAGATGAATAAGCTCTGGGTTCGGATACAGCATCAGGTGAACTTTCTTGATCTATGAAGAATTGATGATATTTGGATACACATAGCACCTCTGCACTTGCATGCCCCTGACTGAATGAACGATGAAGAGCAGGCTTTTGGTCATGCAGGTTGTGTGGTGCTTGTGAATCATTGATATTGGTGAACCTGAGCTGAGGTGTTGCTTGGACTGCAGGGACCAGGAACAGTTCGAGAAAAGCAGGAGAAAGAGAGGAACGAACTTCGTGATCTTGTACAGTCGATATCACTACTTGAATGAATATCCTATTTAACTATGTCACTGGTCAATAATTTCTATTTTCTTCTCAGGTTGGGAAAAATCTGCATGTTCTAGGACAAATAGAAGGTGTTGACCTTGAGATGTACAAAGAGACAGGTCGTCAACTGTAAAGATGAGCTGGCTCAGTATTATCTGATGGAGTGCATAATTCAAGTATTTCCCGATGAGTACCATTTGCAGACTCTTGAGACTTTGTTGGCTGCATGTACCCAACTGATGGTGAGTGGGCTAACAATCAAGATTTTTTTTTTCTCATTCGCTTTCAATTAAAAACTATGCTATCTAAAATGATTTGTTGGATGCTTTCTGATTACCCCTTCTTATGCTGGAATTATCTCCTGAAAGGGTATATCTGAACCGTCTGTATTGTGATTCTTGTTTTTTTTTTTCCTAGTACTTGGGGTATTCATTTGCTTATTTCTTGGTGACTAGGGCTTTGCCTCACCAATTAGAAATTTTTAAGGGTGGTCTCTGAGCTTTTACAATTTGACTGAAGTCAGGGAATTGTCAACAAAGAGCAATTTTTTTTTTTTTGAAATTCATGTTCTGCACTTTTGTCACTTGATATCGTTGACCTCTTTTTTCTTCTTCTCTGACTAAGCAGCCAACCGTTGACACCAAGATAGTGTTGACCCAACTAATGGACCGGTTGTCAAACTATGCTGCCTCAAGTCCAGATGTAAGTTCCTACTGTGTCATCTTCGTCCCAATTCAGTTTGGTTTGATGTTTGTCAGATGGTTTTCTTATTCTAAATTCCTGGGCAGGTGTTGCACGAATTTTTGCAAGTGGAAGCTTTTGCTAAATTGAACAATGCAATTGGAATGCACGAATTTTTGCAAGTGGAAGCTTTTGCTAAATTGAACAATGCAATTGGAAAGGTTAGATCCATCAAAGAAAACTGTATTATGAATGCAATTTTCTTTTCGGTGTTGGTATTCTAGAATCGTAACAACTCTTATAATAGGTCTATGTAGGTCATGGGTACTGTGAGAATTATTCAGCTTGATTGTATCTTGTTGTGCTATTTTCCAATCTTTGCTCATTTTTATTCAGCTTGATTGTATCTTGTTGTGCTATTTTCCAATCTTTGCTCATTTTCTGTACTCTTTTGTTAAGCATCTCCAAATAAGCTACTTCCGTGACATCTGCTTGAACGTAGGCCAATGTACTCAGAATATATTTGTCCTCTAGTTATTTTATTTGAATTAGAAAAGGAGCTTATGTAACTTATGCAGAACATGAAAGAAAAGCCATGATAGGTCAAGCTATCAAATTCCCTGATGATACATTTAGTCTAATTTGATCTCAAACCTTCTGATTCCTGGTCTGAAGTTTACTGTATCAGTTCATATTATAGATTATGTAGGTCAATAAACTCAACGCTTCAGGTGTTTTCCCCTTTTCCAGAGCATATGATGCTTTATTTTTCTTGAGCACACTTATATATGCGTATGGAATTGGTGTGCCCCACAGGTGATAGATACACAGCTTGAAATGCCTATTGTTGGAGCTATGACTCTGTTTGTCTCTCTTCTTACTTTTACACTCAGGGTTCATCCTGATCGACTTGACTACGTGGATCAAGTACTGGTATGGTTTCGTCAATATGTCAGTTTTAATTTTTATCCAGAATATAAAATTTCAGAATCATACTAGTTTCATTGTGAGTGGTGTCTGATGTATTTCATAAGTTTTATGATTACTTGAATCTGGTGTAGCACTAGTGTTAAACTAAGTCATGATTCGCGAAATTTTTAGGGTGCATGTGTAGTTAAGCTCTCCAGTGTACCCAAGCTGGAGGATGCGCGTGCAATGAAACAAGTTGTTGCACTTTTGAGCGCTCCTTTAGAAAAATACAGTGACATAGTTACAGCTCTTACACTGTCAAATTATCCGCGGGTCATGGATTATCTTGATGATGGAACAAATAAAGTAATGGGAATGCTTATTATTCAAAGTATAATGAAAACTGATTCATGTATCTCAACTGCTGAGAAGGTATGAGTACCTACTCTCTTCATTTGAAGACGTTAAATATATATACTGTAATAACATACCAACTCTGCGTTCACTAGGTTGAGGTGCTATTTGAATTGATAAAAGGACTTATTAAAGATTTGGATGGAACCAACGAGGAGGAGGTGCTTTCACTTTTCCCTTCTTTTTTGCGTGTGGTTTGCGATGAGTAACTACTATTAGCTCTGATTTAAAACCCTGGTCCTGATGAGTTTTCCGAGTTTTTCTTTAGCTTGACGAGGAGGATTTCCAGGAGGAACAAAATTCAGTAGCCCGTCTCATACATATGCTTGAAAATGAAGAGCCAGAGGAGATGCTAAAGGTTAAACATCATAACTTTACTAAACTTTTGGGGTTCAATAGTTATGTGTCTTTCGCTCCTAGACTTATTGTCTTCCCATGGTTTTGCGTGCTCAACATTTTTATGGAATGGTTAAACCGACTTGTTCATTTAACTTCAACATGATTCTGAATTCCATGGAATTGTACATGTTAGTTTGTTCCTTAACTCACTCGCCCAAAACACTGTACTCCCCCATACTTCCACTACCCTTGAGTGGCCTGCATCCATAGATTGACCCACAAAGTAAAAACTATATTTAAGCCCGTTAAAGATTGCATCCATAGATTGACCCACAAAGTAAAAACTATATTTAAGCCCGTTAAAGATCTTTTACAGAAGTCAAATAGATAACATTGAGCTATGTGGTCTTGTTTTCTTTGTAAATCATTATTCCTAACTTATGAGCGAATAGATTGTTAAAGGGATATTTATTGATATGCAGATTATATATGTTGTGAGAAAACATCTTATGACAGGAGGGCCTCGACGCTTGCCTTTTACCGTTCCCCCACTTGTTTTTTCTGCAGTTAGGGTATATCTCTTACACTGATATGCAGATTCTCTGCATAAGGGCAAGTGGTTGACTTTAAGTTTAAGATTTGCTTAAATGTTTCTTTCATAGTTGGTCAGGCAGCTAGAATCCCAGGGTGGAGATATAGCAGGAGAAGATGTTCTAGTAACCACGAGAAAGATTTTTCAAATTCTCAATCAGGTTTATTAGGCTTCTTTTTCTTTAAATATAAGTAAGATGAAGAAATATGTGTACGTTAAGATAGAGTAATATCTGTAAGCTGCATGAAATATGGAAAAATTAAGTGGTTTATGACACTTCACTAATGTTCAATATGTTTTTGTAATCCATTGAAAATGTGCTTTTTTATTTCAGACAATCGAGGTTCTTTCCTCAGTTCCATGTCCTGAGCTTGCTCTAAGGCTCTATCTCCAGTGTGCTGAGGTAATTTATAGGGTTACCAAAAAAAATGTGGAAAACCTTTGAACAAATCCAGTTATTATTTTGATCTCAGAGTACCATATGAGATCCAGTAGCATTCTCAATATTTGTTGTCTCATTTTTGATTAATTTGATCAGGCTGCAAGTGATTGTGATCTAGAGCCTGTTGCTTATGAATTTTTCACCCAAGCATTTATCTTATACGAGGAAGAAATCGCGGTAATTTCTTCATTCCTTTTGTGTGAACGTTACTCAAAGATAACAAAATGTCTCTCCTAAAATGTTTTACTTTCATTTTTCTTGTGATCTGTTGTATTATAATATAGGACTCGAAGGCACAAGTAACTGCGATTCATCTAATCATTGGAACCTTGCAAAGGATCCATGTCTTTGGTGTTGAAAATAGAGACACCCTAACACATAAAGCAAC
>CM071719.1:11297819-11309472 GCA_036630335.1 Physaria fendleri | reverse complement strand
AGGTCGTCAACTGTAAAGATGAGCTGGCTCAGTATTATCTGATGGAGTGCATAATTCAAGTATTTCCTGATGAGTACCACTTGCAGACTCTTGAGACTTTGTTGGCTGCGTGTACCCAACTGATGGTGGGTAGGCTAACAATCAAGAATTTTCTAGTTCTGTTATAATGAAAACTACGCTATCTAAAATGGTTTGTTGTGCTTTCTGATTAACTCTTCTTATACTGGATTACTGGTATTATCTGTAGAAAGGGTCTATCTGAACTATCTGTATTGCGATTCTTGTTTTTTGCTAGTACTTGGGGTATTCATTTGTTTATTTCTTGGTGACTAGGGCTTTGCCTCAGCAAGTAGAAATTTGTAAGGGAGGTCTCTGAGCATTTACAATTTAACTGAAATTACAAAACCCTGAGCAGGGAATTTTTGAAATTTATACTCTGCACTTTTGTCACTTGAGATCTTTGACCTTTTTTTCTTCCTTCTTCTCTGACTAAGC
This sequence comes from Physaria fendleri, assembly GCA_036630335.1. Classification (NCBI taxonomy): domain Eukaryota; kingdom Viridiplantae; phylum Streptophyta; class Magnoliopsida; order Brassicales; family Brassicaceae; genus Physaria; species Physaria fendleri. The sequence continues at coordinate 11,308,977 of CM071719.1, read as the reverse complement.
AGCCAACTGTTGACACCAAGATAGTATTAACCCAACTAATGGACCGGTTGTCAAACTATGCTGCCTCAAGTCCAGATGTAAGTGCCTATTGTGTCATCTTGGGTCAAATTCAGTTTGGTAAATGTTTGTCGGATGGTTTTCTTATTATAAATTCATGGGCAGGTGTTGCACGAATTTTTGCAAGTGGAAGCTTTTGCTAAATTGAACAATGCAATTGGAAAGGTTAGATCCGTTAGAGATTACTCTATTATAAATGCAATTTTCTATTCGTTGTTGGATATTTTAGAATTGTAACAACCCTTATAATAGGTCTATCTAGGTCCTTCGTATGGTGAGAAATATTCAGCTTGATTGTAGCTTGTCGCGCTATGTTTCCAATCTTTGCTCATTTTCTCTGCTCTTTTGTTAGACATCTCAAAATAAGCTACTTCTGTGACATGTGCTTGAACTATGCCAACGTAGTCAGAAAATATTTGCCCTCTAGTTATCTTATTTGAGAGTTCAGTAATTAGAGAAAATATTTGCCCTCTAGTTATCTTATTTGAGAGTTCAGTAATTAGGAAAGTAGCTTATGTAAACTTCTGCAGAACATAAAAGAAAAGCCATTAAAGGTCAAGCTATCAAATTCCCTGATGATACATCTAGTCTAATTTGATCTCAAACCTTTTTATTCCTCGTTTGGAGTTTACTGCATCAGTTCATATTGTAAATTATGTAGGTCAATAAACTCAATGCTTCAGGCCTTTCCCTTTTATAAGAGCATATGATGCATTATTTTTCTTGAGTACACTTATATATGTGTATGGAATTGGTGTGGCTCACAGGTGATAGATACACAGCTTGAAATGCCTATTGTTGGAGCTATGACTCTGTTTGTCTCTCTTCTGACTTTTACACTCAGGGTTCATCCTGATCGACTTGACTACGTGGATCAAGTATTGGTATGGTTTCCTTTATGTCAAGCTATGACTCTGTTTGTCTCTCTTCTGACTCTTACACCTTTATTAAATTTTAGTCAATATCATGAGTTTAACTTGTATCCATAAAATTTCAGAATAGTTTCGTTGTGATGGTGTAAGATGCATTTCATTAGTTTTATGATTATTTTAATCTGGAGTAGCGCTAGAGTTAAATTAAGTCATGATTTGCAAACTTTGTAGGGCGCATGTGTAGTTAAGCTTTCCAGTGTACCCAAGCTGGAGGATGCGCGTGCAATGAAACAAGTTGTTGCACTTCTGAGTGCTCCTTTAGAAAAATACAGTGACATAGTTACAGCGCTTACACTGTCAAATTATCCGCGGGTCATGGATTATCTTGATGATGGAACAAATAAAGTAATGGGGGCTTACACTGTCAAATTATCCGCGGGTCATGGATTATCTTGATGATGGAACAAATAAAGTAATGGGGATGCTTATTATTCAAAGTATAATGAAAACTGACTCATGTATCTCAACTGCTGAGAAGGTCTGAATACTCACTCTCTTCATTTTAAGACTTAATATTTACTGTAATAACATGCCAATTTTGTGTTCACCAGGTTGAGGTGCTGTTTGAATTGATAAAAGGACTTATTAAAGATTTGGATGGAACCAATGAGGAGGAGGTGCTTTCATTTTCCCTTCTTTTTTTTTTGGATGGAACCAATGAGGAGGAGGTGCTTTCATTTTCCCTTCTTTTTTTCTGTGTGGTTTGCAATTAGCAACTACTATTGTCTCTAATTTAACATCCTGGTCATGATAAGTTTTCTGAGTTTTTCTTTAGCTTGACGAGGAGGATTTCCAGGAAGAACAAAATTCAGTAGCCCGTCTCATACATATGCTTGAAAATGAAGAACCAGAGGAGATGTTAAAGGTTAACCATCATACTTTACTAAATTTCCGGGCTCAATAGTTATTTGCATTTCGCTCCTAGACTTATTGTCTTCCCATGGTATTGCTTGCTCAAAATTTTATGGCATGGTTCAACCGACTCGTTCAGTTAACTTCAACATGGTTTTAAATTCCATGGAACTGAAAATGTTAGTCTGTTCTTTCACTCACTCGGCCAAAACACCATAGTCCCTCATACTTCCACTACGATTGAGTGGCCTGCATCCTCAGATTGACCTGGAAAGTGGAAACTATAGTTAGGCCCGTTGAAGTTCTTTTATAGAAGTCAAATTGATAACATTGAGCTATGTGGTCTTGGTTTCTTTGTAAATCATTATTCCGACCTTATGAGCAAACAGATATGTCAAACGGTATTTTATTGATATGCAGATCATATACGTTGTGAGAAAACATCTTATGACAGGAGGGCCTCGACGCTTGCCTTTTACCGTTCCCCCACTTGTTTTCTCTGCAGTTAGGGTAGATCTCTTATTTTCCCTATAACAGGCTTGTGTCTACTGATATGCAGATTCTCTGCTTTAGGACAAGTGATTGAATTTAAGAGTTACTTAAATGTTTCTTTCACAGTTGGTCAGGCAGCTAGAATCCCAGGGTGGAGATATAGCAGGAGAAGATGTTCTAGTAACCACGAGAAAGATTTTTCAAATTCTCAATCAGGTTTCTTAGCCTTCTTTTTCTTTAAATATACCTAAGATAGAGAAACATGTTCAATAATGTTTGTGAGCTGTATTATAGAAAAATTAAGTTCTTTATGACACTTCACTAATGTTCAATCTTTTTTCGTAATCCATTGAAAATATGTTTTTTTTGCAGACAATCGAGGTTCTTTCCTCAGTTCCATGTCCGGAGCTTGCTCTAAGGCTCTATCTTCAGTGTGCTGAGGTAATTGATAGTTTGCCCCCAAAAAAATGGATCTCAAGTTTGCCCCCAAAAAAATGGATCTCAACAAATCCAGTTATTATTTTAAGCTCAGAGTAATGTGTTTTACCAAATTTAGGGGATCCAGTAATCTTTTCTTCATTTGATTTTAGTTTGCCTATAGCCGTGTAATCTGACGTAGCATCATTCTCAATATTTTTTCTCGTTTTTGATTAATGATCAGGCTGCAAGTGATTGTGATCTTGAGCCTGTTGCTTATGAGTTTTTCACCCAAGCATTTATATTATACGAGGAAGAAATCGCGGTAATTTAATCATTCCTTCCTCTCTGAACTTTACACAAAGATAACTAAAAGTCTCTCCAAAAATGTTATACTTTCAGTTTTTCCTTATGGTCCGTTGTATTATAATATAGGACTCAAAGGCACAAGTAACTGCGATTCATCTAATCATCGGAACCTTGCAAAGGATCCATGTCTTTGGTGTTGAAAATAGAGACACCCGAACCTTGCAAAGGATCCATGTCTTTGGTGTTGAAAATAGAGACACCCTGACACATAAAGCGACCGGGGTACAAATCTTTCACCAGTACTTTCACATTTTAATAAGCTTTCTTCTAAACGTCTATCCGAACATGTAAGTTGATATTTTTTTCCGTGTGATCAGTACTCAGCAAGGCTTTTAAAGAAGCCTGATCAATGTCGAGCGGTTTATGCATGCTCTCACCTTTATGCATGCTCTCACCTCTTCTGGGTCGATGATCCAGATGGTATCAAAGATGAAGAAAGGTAAGCCATTAGAACTAAACATCGATAAGTCATCGACAGGACTAATCAATTCTTGATGCTATCCTGTAGAGTTCTTCTTTGTTTAAGACGTGCACTGAGAATAGCGAACGCAGCTCAACAAATGGCTAATGCAACCAGAGGTAGCAGCGGACCAGTCACACTGTTTGTCGAAATCTTGAACAAGTCAGTACATACTTAAACAACTCCATCGATTCATAGACAAATCAACATCTCATTACTAATATGATGTTTTTCTCTCCTCCAGATATATATACTTCTTTGAGAAAGGGAATCCACATATCACACCATCTGATATACAGAGTCTCATAGAGTTAATCAACAACGAGATGCAAAGTGACAATGGTAACACAACAATTCACTCAGATCCTTTCTTTACAAGCACATTGCGATACATCAAGTTCCAAAAACAAAAAGGTGGTTTGGTGGGTGAAAAATATGACCCAATCAAGTTGTAACTTATTATCTGTATTTTCCGACAAAATGGTGCTGAAGAAGTATGTTGGTGTTGCACATGTTTTTTTTTTTTCTTTTCGGTCCATGACAAAAGATGGAGCAAAACATTTGTAATTTCATTTTCTTTGATCTTAACTTATGTGTATAGATTCTTCGTTTCTCTGTAAACCATTCTTTGAAATCTATGTCTCAATTCAACGTTGTTGTCTGAATACATCACAAAACGTTCTTATCTTTATCTAATAATTACATGCCAATATACAAGACTTTATGCGATTTTGAGCTTTAAAAAAGTTTATACGGAATTAATTAAGTTTACCTGTTAAAGATAATATAAAATAGATCCTAATAGCAAAATCAAAGACAAGAAAAAGAAAGTATTAGAGAAGAGATTAGCCTACATAGTAAAATTACAACAACACCAAGAACTCGTCTCCTTAGCTTCTCACATAACACATTAGATTCACCAGCAATAAAGACTAAACCGAGGTAGATTTAACAACTATACGATGTTGCAATAAAAGTATAAAACCAACCCAAGGCGCAACATTTTCACTCTCTTACAATAGAACTTAAAACAAAATGACATGTGAGATATGATGTGTGTTTCTTTGAAATCTATGTCTCAATTCAACGTTGTTGTCTGAATACATCACAAAACGTTCTTATCTTTATCTAATAATTACATGCCAATATACAAGACTTTATGCGATTTTGAGCTTTAAAAAAGTTTATACGGAATTAATTAAGTTTACCTGTTAAAGATAATATAAAATAGATCCTAATAGCAAAATCAAAGACAAGAAAAAGAAAGTATTAGAGAAGAGATTAGCCTACATAGTAAAATTACAACAACACCAAGAACTCGTCTCCTTAGCTTCTCACATAACACATTAGATTCACCAGCAATAAAGACTAAACCGAGGTAGATTTAACAACTATACGATGTTGCAATAAAAGTATAAAACCAACCCAAGGCGCAACATTTTCACTCTCTTACAATAGAACTTAAAACAAAATGACATGTGAGATATGATGTGTGTACTGCAGTATACGTGCTGTGTCAATGTATTTAGTTTCTTTAGTTCCCCTCCCTTCAGACAAAACAACTAAAGATCAAGAACTCGCTACACGAAACCTTTGGTCTGAAATATTGTTTTTGCCTAAACTAAGAAAACTTTTGGAGAATGAGAAACAATAAGAAAAGCCATGGTAAGAAAACTCCAGACAAAATCTAGATGATTAAATCATTAATTTTTTTTTTGGAGAATGAGAAACAATAAGAAAAGCCATGGTAAGAAAACTCCAGACAAAATCTAGATGATTAAATCATTAATTTTTTGCTTCTAATTTCGATTTTTGTATGAACCCGTATATAGCAAATTTAAGGTTTAAGTATGTGATAAACAAAAATATGATAAAAAAATTTCAGACGATAAATAAATGTAGAGTACATTTGTAAGATGTTTTGGTGATTTTTTACTTAGGATGATTTGATTTTTTTTTTTTTTTAATAACAGTTTCTATTTTATTTACTATTTTAATATTTGTTTTTATTAAAATTTTTTTTTTTTTTTAATAACAGTTTCTATTTTATTTACTATTTTAATATTTGTTTTTATTAAATTCTGTCGTAATTTTTTTTAGATCTGACCTTGAACGCATGTTCCATATTTTAACTATCTACAACATAATATCTTAGAAAATATGAGAAAACTGGTTTTTTCGGACAAATTTCGACAACTTTTATAATCGGTTTACGCCTTTTTATCTTCTTGTAATGTTGTGTTCTGTAGTCTTTTAAACAAACATGGACAAAGATAAGAAAAAAACAGTAGTCCATCGTCATCGTACATAAAAGTTGTATCTTTATTATAAACTATTTGGTACATTTTAACTATCTACAACATAATATCTTAGAAAATATGAGAAAACTGGTTTTTTCGGACAAATTTCGACAACTTTTATAATCGGTTTACGCCTTTTTATCTTCTTGTAATGTTGTGTTCTGTAGTCTTTTAAACAAACATGGACAAAGATAAGAAAAAAACAGTAGTCCATCGTCATCGTACATAAAAGTTGTATCTTTATTATAAACTATTTGGTACATGTATAAGAACACTCATAGAGTCATGATAACACATACTTATTCAAATAGACATACGTTTATTACTAGCACACGTACGTACACACACATGTGTACACAATTTAAGGACCGTAAAGAGATTAACATGGGAAGTAACAGATACATTTGTGAGCAGGGAAGACATAGTTGCAAGATCCATGTCTTGCTTTCTCAAGTCTAATGCACTGATTCTTGCATGCGTTGTTGTTTCCACATACTCCTGACCATGTTTGCTTTCTCAAGTCTAATGCACTGATTCTTGCATGCGTTGTTGTTTCCACATACTCCTGACCATGTTCCACTTGGTCTCTCGCACAACTTTGCTTCCACCATGGTCGGTGCTTCTGCATAAATTCCATTATATCTCTCGTTATCTCGCACAACTTTGCTTCCACCATGGTCGGTGCTTCTGCATAAATTCCATTATATCTCTCGTTAAGTTATTACAATAGAACCGATCTAAGTATAATGGAGGATCCAAGCAAAAAATAAAAATTTAAAATTTTCTTTTATATAATAATAATAATAATAATAATAATAATAATAAATTATGTGTTCGGCTGGACTGCAAATATTATTATTATTATCATATCTATAAAATTCAAATTATATAAGTATATAATATTTAGAAAACTTTCAAAATTTAGAATTCAAAAAACTTACAAAAAAATAAAATAAAACCCTAAGTGATAGTTTATGTGACTTATGCTTACATAAACTAATATGTATTGTTATATGATGAAGATAAGATCATTACTCACCAAAAGCTGCAAAGAAGACGAGAGCTGCAAAAACAAGAGTGATGATTGTAGCAGACTTAGCCATGACTAGTGTTTTTTTTTTACTTATGTTATTTTCAATGTATGTTTTGAAGAAATGAGGTTTGAGATGAACCTCTATTTATAGTGAAATGATGTGTGAAAATTTATGATACGTGTGCATAAGTTCATTGGACACTAATGTGATTCATCCGACAAATTGAAAACATACATTGTTATTACCACGCAACTTCGAAATGATAACATAAATTAATTTCTTTTGACCAATTCAAAACTGTGTGCTTTCAGTAACTTTTAAAGGTAAAATATATATATATATATATATATATATACCCAACTTACATAAAAACACATTTTTCATAGCAAACTTTTTAACAATTTTATTAAAATTTGATTTTTTTTTTTTTGATAAGATTTAATTTTTATTCGCAAACATTTTTTTTATAAGGCACGACCTTAGTTTTTCAGAAAAAATGGTATTAAGTTCATTCAATAAACTTTTTTTTATAAGGCACGACCTTAGTTTTTCAGAAAAAATGGTATTAAGTTCATTCAATAAACTGATGTTATTTGGAAAAATTGCTTAGATAAACAAATCACATATCACATGACTTAATCAATGCACTACAAGACTTTTCATAATAAGTCTATTATATATATAAACTAATTTTTTACTTGTTTTTCATCCAAATTATTAAATATTACAAGTATTAGCTAAATTTATACAAGTGAATTTATAATTATATTTTTCATTAATATATAATTATAATTTTATATAGTTTAAATTGATATATTTTTATATTTTTGATATAACATGTCTTTTATATAAATATTTCATATATTTTATTAAAATTCAAATTAATTCATATAGTTTCAATTTATATGGTTTGTTCAAATATGATTAATTGATTATTTGTTACTTATAAATAATCAAATATTTTATAAATTTAATTAATAATTATAATTTTAGTTATCTCAAATTTCATTTGCATAAATTCAAAAACAAGTTTGAATAATATATAAATAAAAATATATAACTATAACTTTTTTATATATTTAATTAATAATTTAATTGATTATTTGTTACTTATAAATAATCAAATATTTTATAAATTTAATTAATAATTATAATTTTAGTTATCTCAAATTTCATTTGCATAAATTCAAAAACAAGTTTGAATAATATATAAATAAAAATATATAACTATAACTTTTTTATATATTTAATTAATAATTATAATGTTAAACAACAACCTGAAAAAGAATAGAAGAAATATTTAACATATAAATATATATATATATATCATATATATGTACGGAGTCTAGGGATCGAAGATTGCCGTCGAAAAAAGATGTTCCGTCGCTCGGAATTTCTTCTCTGTCGTGAACCACTGTTTACGCCGGCAAACCCAAACAAAGCAAAAGTAAAGCCAAAAGATGTTATTCACATAAGAAAACACAATCCCGCTGCTTAAATAGCCGCCGCCCGTCGTATCAGGAGTTTCCGTCTCCTTCTTTTCCCTCCGCCGAAGGAGAGAATACAGAGAAAAAAAGAAGAAAGAGAAAAGATTGATTATTTGAATTATAATTATAAATAATCAAATATTTTATAAATTTAACTAATAATTATAATTTTAATTATCTGAAATTTCATTTAAATTCAATAACAAGTTTGAATAATATATAAATCAAAAATATATAACTATAATTTTTGCATATATTTAATTAATAATTATAATGTTAAACAATAATTCGAACAAGAATAGAAGAAATACTTAATATATATATATATATAAAGAATAGAAGAAATACTTAATATATATATATATATATATATCATATATATGCAGTAATCTTATTACAAAAAGTTTTGGTAATGTAGTAGTTAATTGTGCGGAATCCTATGTTCAATTCTTAGCTATGTGTTTTTATATATAATTATCAGATTGATTCACAGAATTAATTTATAGCCAACTTTAAGACGTTGTGCCTAAGAAAAAGGGTATATAATTTGAAAATTATTCTTACTAAAAATTTCAAGAATGGTAAAAAAAAGTTGGTAACCAAAAATCATTTTTACACAAGTTAGATATTTTTTGTTTTAACCATTTTCCTGTAGATTTTTTATATATGTAAAATTTATATTTGAAATCTTTTATATATATATAAAATGATAGGTTGTTTCTTAACTATCTTTGTTATCTTGATCTAGTAATCATCAAACTAATTCAGATGTCATTAAAATTCTAGAAACATAGTGGATTTGAACAAGTTTTCAAGAGGGTGTGGACTAACAAATTGTAAAACCATAATTTTAACCTTTTTTCCAAGAGAGATAATGCTTATAAAGGGTGTGGACTAACAAATTGTAAAACCATAATTTTAACCTTTTTTCCAAGAGAGATAATGCTTATAAATCATGAAAATTGTAGAAGTCCGATTTGTTAATTAAAAAATTTGTAACTACTTTTAAAAAGAATTGTTAAAGAAAAACAAAGGGAAAGAAAATTTCGTTTTTGGTTTTCCACTTCGAAATCGAAAACAAAGGGAAAGAAAATTTCGTTTTTGGTTTTCCACTTCGAAATCGTCAGACGCAAACTTTGACAAAAGACATCGTCTCCACTCTTCTGCTTAAACATGTTCTATCACCAGCCACGTGGCAATATATTTCTTGAGAAGAGTAGCTATGGTCTAGTATCAAACTCAGTAGTAGACCCTTCTGATATAATATAATCTGATTATCTGAATCTTATCTCACACGCGGACATGGAACAACATTGATGCATGCCATGTGTCTCATTTTCCATTACATTCTTGATGTTTCCTTTTTGAGATAACCGGATTGGGTGGGTCTTTGGGTTAATGGGTTGTGGTATTGGGCTGGCTGATCCAATCTTTCTAATTGGGTAAGTGAATGTTGTTGATCACTAACATCACTGAACACCTAAGAAGACCCAAGCTAACTACTGGCACAATGGAACAAGTTTCTTACATAAGTTGGAACAGATTTGGGATAAAATCTGCCAATAGAGATAGAGGATTGGGTAGTGACTCAAGCAAAATCCTAGCAAGCCGTTAGAGACAATCTCCAGTTTCTAAAGACTATAAGACCACTTATGACACAAATTTTTCTTCATTACTAATACAACCACACAATTCGAAAGTTGTAAGCTTTAAGTTCATTAAACATCATAGTTTAACCTGTATATTCAATACAAGAGAACATAAAGTTGTTTAGAGATTGAGGATAACTCTATACATAACTCTTACCTCCCATTCATAGCCAAGAAAGAGCAACTCCTCTGTCTCTGATCACAAAACCATCTTCATTGCTAGATTCCAATACTAGTTTCAACTTAGAATTTAAATTCCAAATCGATTTTATTTTAAGAAAACAAGAACATGACCTATCATCATATCACTATCAGATTTTACAACATATTAATACCAGAAACAAAGGAACTTCCTCAGCTTCATTCTTATAAGAACACCATTTCACCTTATTCATCATATATATTATACAAAAAAACTTATACCTAATCTTCATGGCCAAGAAATAGCAACTCCACTATCTGATCACAAAACAATCTCCATTGCTAGATTCCACCAAGTAGACTAGTTTCAACATTGGAATCAAATGAACACTGCAACTCTTAAACTCAAAATCGATTTTATTAATCTATCATCATATCACACTATCAGATTTTACAACATATATCAAAACCAAAAACAAAGGAACTTCCTCAGCTTCATTGTTACATTAACAACACCAATTCACCTTATTCCTCATCATCTATTATACAAAAAACTCAAACCTAATACAAACAAACGTCAAGAACAGAGAAAATCCAAGTTTTATATATTCAGAAAGCAGCGTAGGGAATGTGTTGTGGAAGCCGAAATCGAACCTGCGAAGCCGGTGACCTAACCGCAACACCATGCCAGCAAATTCCTCCTTTACAACTACTCACACCACCGTCGTGATGGTGACGACTAAGATTCTCCTCACCACCAATACGATTGTACCTTGAAACAGCCTCCGCTGCTCTACGAGACACATCCCAAGCAAGCGTAATCGCCAATAAAAATCCAACCGCCGTAATCGAAACAATAACGACGAATCCAGCGCTGAAACACTTCCCGGTGATTAATCCATACGCCTTAATCGCGATAATCACCGCCACGTAGATCGTCGCGAGATTACCGAGAACCGCGTCGGATA
>CM071719.1:11230121-11247287 GCA_036630335.1 Physaria fendleri | reverse complement strand
GTTTTGTTAAAAATCAGTATGTAAAACAGTTTTTTGAATAAATTTTAACCTTCATTCAAAAAAAAAAAAAAATAAAAAGATTTGATTAATTGGTTGGTAATATTGAACGTTTCAAAATGTTATTGATTTAGAATAATGAACCTCCATAGTCCATTGGTTGATCCATATGTGAAAGCACAAAGATGCCTACATCTAAAATCTAATAATATACAAATCAAAAATCCACTTAGAAATTAGTAATGATTAACATAATAATAATATTACATGTTTTTTTTTTTTTACTATAAGCACGAAAAAAAGGTAGAACCAAACAGATAAGTTTAGCTTTAAGACTTTTTATTCGTGCGATGAGTATATAATGTTGGCATGATCTCTTCACATCGCTTTCTCGTGTTCTCTTTTTTGGTTGCATTTGTAAATCCTCTTTTTAATATTATTCTAGTCATGTATAAACATATTTTAAAGCAACTTTCAAATTAATTATTTGATTAATTATAGTCTTGTCATACAATTAAATTGAATAACATCAAAATAGTGACATGCATATGGACCAGTTTTATGATATCTCACATCAATTTTTTTTCTTTTAATTATCATTGATAATTAAGTATATCCTTTTTGATAGCTGTGTCAAATGCTGTTAGAGCTTTTTATTCCAATATATATATATATATATTTTTTTTGTCGATATTCCAATATATTTTCATAATAGTACAACTAATATTATCTTATTATTTTAAACATTGTTTCAATAAAGATTATAATTACAATAAAGATAATTTCGTACCCACCAATGATCGTATTTTACTATTTTGTTACTTTAACTTTTACCTTTTTCTCATGTAGTTTTTGTGACTATCGTTTATCGTGAAAAAAAATAAAAAACACAACTATAAGCAACAACAAAAAAATAGTAATATTTTTGTTTTCATACAAATTTCGTCGTTTCTAACAAAATATGAGTTGGTTTATCACTTTATCTTATAATACGAAAATTTCTTTGATCATATTTTTTTTTCTAGTGAAGGTTTCCTCACATGATTTTGATTTTTGACCTAATATATATATATATATATATATATATATATATATATATATATATGCAATTTCATAAGAAAAATGAAATAAAATCCAAAAAAAAAGGAGAAATAGTTTCAATAAAAGGGAGTTACGATGACATGTTAACATGAACACTAGCATTTTTAGGAGATCTACAAATTGGACACGTGTACACACTAGAACCGCATATTCCACACAAACACAAATGTCTACACGGTAACAACAAAACACACGATTCCTCCTCTCCACAGTTTCTACACTTTTTATCCTGCGCCTCATTAGCTACCGTACGCTTAACCGTTCCATCAGAACTACTTCCACAAAACGACTGTGCATCATCATCGTTATTATCTAATCCTACGCCGTTTTGGTCATTAACCTGCGCCAGAATCTGTTCGAGGTTAGCGCGAAGGTTGTTAGCGGTTGCTTCGTTCGTCTGAGCAAGGTCACGCCAGATTTGGATCTCTACAGAAAGTGATTTCACGCGTTCCTCAAGCGCGTGGTTAATTTTGATGATTCTTTCTTTTTCTTCTTCTTTGACTCTAAGCCTTTTCACTAGTCGTTGCTCTATGGCAGCCATTAACGTTCTCTTCTTCTCTTCGATCTCGTATTTCACTCTCTCCATCTAAAATCAAATTCAAATTAAATCAAAATCAATGACTGTAACAATACTGTCATTGATGCAAAAATCTGTGAAAAACTTACATGAAGGTTTACAAATCGATCGATTTCGTATTGTTGTTGATTGATGTGTGAGGAGATATCAATGTCTTGACCTAGAAATGAGAACGGAGTAGTAGCGTTTTTCTGAAGAAGTAGAAGAAGATGATGATGATAATAATTCGATCTCGAGAAATCTCTTGCGCGTTTTCTCGTTTGTAAAGGGAGAAAATCACAGTCAGGATTAGTAGCGGCGTTGTAATTAGTGAATGAATCAACGGTGGTCGGAATAGTCTCAACGCCGGCGTACATATGAGGAGGATGAGGAGGTGCTTGATTGTTATTGAAGAAAGCACTATTTGGTGGTTGCATCATTGATTCTCTGCAAAAGACAAAGAAAGATTTAGTTGAATCAAAAAGAAAAAACGAGAAGATCGTATTAAGAAGGAGAGTAACATAACGTACCGAGAAAGAAAGAGATTATGAGAATCAACAGCCATTGAAGAAGGAGAGGTTTAGAGAAAGAGAGATGATGAAGATGATGAGAAAATGGAGGAGGAGAAGAGGAAGTTTAAAAAGAAAGAAGATAGAAAATTAGGAATGCATGCGTTTCAGTTTCTTTTAGGGTGCCTTGAATTGCGTGAAGACTGAAGAAGAGAGCTCTTTGCTTTTTTTTTTTTTTTTTTTTTTTGGGGAATTTTTTTTTTTTTTTTTTTTTTTTTTTTTGGGGTAAGTAAGTAAAGACCAAATCGAAACAAACCTTCAACGAATTGGTTCTTTCCTATTTATACACATCGATGCCACGAATGTGAAGGGAGTTCATATTGGTTATCTTTAAAAAAAATTTGTAAGTTTTTTTTTCTTTTCTTTATTTAGACATTTACTTAACACGTTTTCTGAAATTGGATATACTCTCATTTACCTAATGCTTTGAATTTGATTGAATTAGATTTTGTTTAATTTTATCGGTTATTGTGGAAAATTTTGAAAAACACACAGTATATACTTTTTTATCAGTTATAATTTTTTTTTTGAGAAGTGGTAACTTGTACCGAAATTGGCGGAATAGTTATTGAATTTTGGTCATATTGTAATAATAATACTATTATCAGGAGTAACGCTCCGATTCTGTTTTCTTTTGTTTTTGATTTAACTTCATCACCGTATATATTAATCACGATTCTTTGACGAGCAGGTGCAGCTCAGTTGGTACTGCACCTCACCCTGACAGTTGGTGGAGCAGGGTTCGAGTCACGCCAGTGACATAAAAATGTCACAATTTTCAGACTTTCTAACAAGGCAACTATGCAGCGCATACAGCGACTTCAAGGCAGCCAGCTCTCTCAGCGGAGCTATCAATCGCGGACCGAACAAAGCTGCTCTCTCAGCAGAGCTACTAAGCATCACGGACCAGATGAAACTTGAAGAATGGGAGATACAAGACTCAACTTAGATTTAAATAACGTTATGTAACTCCCTTTGCCTTAGTGTGAAAAATAAAATAAAATAAAAAATCACGATTCTTTTAACTAAAAAAATGGAAATACCCATAAATTAAATAGAACCAAGAGGTGAAGAAAGATAGATGGAGATAGGTTCTTCTGAAAGATGATATCACAAAGAAAGTAACACACAAGAATCTATTCCTACTTTAATTTTATGTCCCTTTTACTCTATTTTTTCTTCTTCTTCTTTACATTTTTGGGGTGCTTTGTTATATATTTCTTTGAATATTTCCCACATCATAAAAAGTTTAAAACAATATGCTTTTATTTTCTAAAAGCTTTCAAGTTTCATCTTTGATTGAAGAGTAAGTGACATTGCACCTTGACTTTGGTGTATGGTATCCTTTTCTTTTCTCTTTTAATTATAACTTTGTTCTCACTTTCCTTTTATTGATTTTTCTTTTTATTTGATTCAACTTAAAGTTGGTGTTGGTGTTATTCTTGTGATATCAACATTTCAAAAGGAACAAAACACCATAACCATTTTTAATAATCTTTAAAGTGTGCCTTACCAAGAAACTTCATCTTTCCTTAAAGGAACCACTATTGTTTAATTTTGTTGTTCTAAAATAAAAATCATGATTTTTCTAAAAATATATACCATAATTATTCGTGTATTCAAGTTTTGATAATAGTGACTTTAATTATGGGTTTTTGTTCCATCTTACAACAATTCAAAAGAGTCTTCAAGAGTTGATGTAAAGCTTCTCATTAAAGACATGTGTTTCATTAATACATATCCCATGTATCATGGTCTCCATGCATGAGAAGCTCGTGATCTAACATATTACATTTTTTTCAAATTTGGATCCAACATCTTAACTAGAAGGTAAAACTTTTTTTTTTTTTTGAACTGAAGGTAAAACTAAGGTAGCTAAGTAATATAGCACATATATGGACCAAAATCTAGCTAGGGTTGCGGGTCGGTCTACCTCGTTCCACATAAAAATCCGCTAACTCTTGATTTTTAAACCTGAATCTGTTCTGTTTCGTATAACCTACTAAACATTGTCTCGCAAAATCCGCAAAATTTGAATTTCTTTTTAAAAGCCCGTACCTGCCCTGCGGGGGGCAAAACCCCGGGAGATCCGCATCTAGGCTCACTGAAACCCATTATCATAAGTATTGAAAGTAAGAAATGTGATCTAAAGACCTTTAATTTGGTTATTGTTGAAGTATTTCTCATGCACTAATATGAATTTCAAAATGTTGGTAGTGATGTAATATCCTTTTCAAACTCAAAGAAGTAGTTACCAAATTACTCTCATGAATTTGGATCTGAATTATGGATTTAAATGACCAAGTTTACGTGTGGAATTTTAATTTATTGGTATCTTGAGAAGAAATGCATAAGAACATAAAGAGAGAGTTAGGTTTGAGAGGTCCCAATCCAATTAAAAGATGTGTTGGGCCATCACTTTTTCTTCTTCTTCAAAACAATACCTTACTTAGCCGTTTCATCGAAACTTAACTTTCATTTATAACAAAACTTCAAAATGATTGATTTTATAAATAATTTAAAAAGTCGTTGCCCCATGTAGGAGACAAGAGAAGAGGTTCTTGCAAAAGACTTAAAGTTGTCTTCTATGAGTATGCTTATGGATATTGTGTGGTCCCTTCATTTTTTATTTCTTTCTCAAATTAAAGAGAACCAATGTGTAGTTTGCATGAATAGGATCTTGAACCATAGCTAGGAATCTTATACCTCTAGTTACTATAACGAGAACATCACCCATTTATTGTCCAATTTTAAATCAGAAGCCAATCCCTCAAGTCAAGTTTGTATAACACAACATCACCCAATTATACCACTGGGTCACAACCCAAAATTTTTATAAAGACTAGATATGGGTTGGGGCCGGCCCACCCCACAAATAAGTACGTAAGCTTTTCATTTGAAAACTTGAATTCGCTCTGCATAAGAACCTTTTCCAAAACCGAGCCCGTATTTGCTGTAGCACTCTAACCCGATCCATTAGAGGTTACGTCATCCATTCTCAATTTGATGAACCAATTATCTTGCTCTTCGAGCAAAAATAATACAGGGAGCTAACCATAAAGAGTCATCATTTCCTATGATTGCTAATATCAATCGAAATTATTAAGATTTAACTCGTTGTATTATTTCCGCTAATACTGCATGAAATAGCTAAATATATTGAAGAACAAGAGAATTGGTCCATCATATTGAGAATGGACGACATAACCTCTAACATAACGGATTAGGATGTTACATCTGCCCCATATTATCTGCGGGGTTCATGAATATCTACAAATCCGTAATTCATACATCCGTGATATGTAAATCCGCAACCCTTAAATTCAACATATATGACCCACAAAACCGCGATTTATAACCCATTAATTCAAAACATATATTAAATTTCATATTATTTATAATAATATTATTATTTTTTAATAAATATAATTATAGATTTGTATATAAAAAATATATATTTTGCGAACTTATGGCTCGATCTTTAGCAAATTTTACCAGTAACGCACAATAATCGGGACGTGCCAAGTTATGGGGTAATCGATCTTTAGCAAATTTTACCAGTAACGCACAATAATCGGGACGTGCCAAGTTATGGGGTAAGCAAATGATAATCACATAACAATACTTTAAATCAAAAATAATTGGAAAATATACTTTTAAGTTTAATATAATTTCCTGATTAAAATCAAATAATTGTGTATCAACATAAAAATTAAAAAATATAAAAGGCATCGCTATATCTTCTTTCTAGGGTTCTGCTGTTTCTTTTGTTTCCGTCGCGAGAGAGCGATATGTATTGTTTCTCACTAAGAACCTCGTTGATCTGATTAGATTCGATCTTGAATTCATTTACTACTCGTTTACGGAACTAGGATTTTGGAATTTTCTTATATAGGTAGCGTTTAGGGATCGTGCTTCTCCGAGAAAAATCTTGTCCTGCAATCTGATTAACTCGATTTTCCAGTTCTTATAGTAGTTAATTAGGGTTTGTAGTTTCCTACTGTGATTGAGATTTGGATTCGGTAGTGATTATGGACGGTTTTGGAATTGGGAGCAGTATAAATCAAGCTCCCGGAACCGAGGATCTTGAGAAATTTGAAGTCAATACTACAGGTTTGCTTTATCCTTTTCAATCGGATTTGCTTTGAATTCGCTTTGGTAGTTTGAATCTGGATCTAGTTTGATATAATTCGTCGCCTGGGTAGTAGTTGATAAAACTTCAATTGCTTCTTAGTTGTTTGGTTAGACCGAGGTCATCATTAGTTTTCCTTTGGTTTCAATGCCTTTTACTCATACGAAGCGGATGAAGACTAAGAATTGGTTGCTATTTCTTTGTGGGTGAAACTATACCTGTTGAGATTTCCTCTGACAGACCATTTGCTGAAAGAAAGTGCATATTTTAACTTGTGAATTCATTTTCATCAAACTTGTATCAGAGTCTCATAGTTTCATCTCTAGTTCAGGCTTTTTTATAACTGAAGGATTCTTTGTGCAGGTAATAGTAATACCATGTTTGATGCATCTCAGTATGCCTTTTTTGGGAATGATGTTGTTGAGGAGGTTGAGCTGGGTGGATTAGAAGAGGAAGATGAGATACTGTCTTTCTCTGGAATAGGGGAAGATTTTGCATTTGATAAGGAAGAGGTAAATTTCATCTTATTCCTCTTATCTAGTATCAACTTTTTGTATGGAAGAAAAGGAACTCTATAGAGATAAAGCAATTCTTTGGTTTTATATTTTAGGTTTATCGAGTGGAGTGACATATGTTCTTCCTCAATTTTTGCAGGTTGAAGATTCTAGACCCCTATCTGACGTTGATGATCTTACTAGTACCTTTTCAAAGGTAAGCCAGCGCTAAAACGCATGATAATTAATCATGTGCATCATCATTTTTTTTTTTTTTTTTTCAAATGGTAAGATTGCTTTGAAGAAGCTTGTGACCTGAGAACTTTTACCTATGATGTTACAGTTGAATAGGGAGCCTGATGTATATAGAAATACGGGACCAATCACTGATAGGCGATCAATACAGAGTGAGTTCCTATGTTCACAAATATATATTGGGTATTTAAATGTTCGTAGTTTTTAGATCTATCATAGTTTTTCTTAGCCTTCCAGGCGCTGAAGTTAGGAGATTCCTGTTCCTATATGTCAAATCTGTGCCTATCAATATACTTTTAACTTTATTAGAGTGAGCTGTTTTTAAGTTCGTTCTCCTTATTACATGTTTGAACGACCTGTCCCTGTCATTTCCATCGTATTTCATTTATGTGGTGTAACATTTGAATGGTTTTTTTCTCAGATTCTTTATCTGCTGATTGGACCCATGGGGAGGAGTTACCAAATTGGTACGGCCGGAAAATTCTGGACTCTGATGCCATTAAAAATGACACGGTGTGGTCAGCACAGCCTTTTTCATCTCTGGACAATGTTGACAGAACAATATTGTATCCGGAACCACAACATCAACTGCATCAAGACCGTAATCAACAACAGCTTTCCAGCGAACCAATTCTTGTCCCGAAGTCCTCTTTGGTTTCCTACCCGCCAGGCAGCATATCACCAGATCAGCGTATAGGACACCCTAATCTACCATATCATTCTGGTGGGTCTCATATGGGGTCCCCAAACTTCTCTAATTTTTCAACTTTGAGGTCTCAATCACCTGGCCTGCATCATGGATCACCGCAGCATGCTGGAAACATGCCTCAGTTTCGTCCTCCTTTTCCTTTGAATAATCGCCCTTCAGCTCAATGGATGAATCGTCAAAATATGCATCCTGGGGATAGTTCTGGTATCATGAATAATGCGATGCTACAACAGCCGCCTCATCAAAATAGTCTGATACCTCCACAGATGCAGGGCTCTCAGAATAGGTTACCACATCCAATGCAGCCTCCTCATGGGCATATGCCAGGAGTGCAGCCTCAGTTATTTAATACCCATCTATCTCGATCATCATCCTCTGGCAATTATGAAGGAATGCTTGGGTTTGGTGATCTGAGGGAAGCAAGACCAGGTTCAGGTCATGGGAATAGACAGAATATGCGATTTCACCAACAAGGCTTTGATGGTGGTATTCAGAGAAGATATAACGGGTGGCCTCCATTTCGGTCTAAATATATGTCAGCTGATGAGATAGAGAATATACTGAGAATGCAGCTTGTTGCTACACACAGCAATGATCCTTACATCGATGATTACTATCACCAAGCCTGTCTTGCTAAGAAATCTGCGGGTGCAAAACTGAAACATCATTTCTGTCCAAATTATTTGAGGGACCTCCAACAGCGTGCACGGTCAAACAACGAGCCCCATGCTTTTCTTCAGGTTGATGCTCTTGGCCGGGTTCCTTTCTCTTCAATCCGCAGGCCTCGTCCACTTCTTGAAGTGGGCCCTTCCAATTCATCTAAATCTGGTAATGCAGAGGTGAAAGCTACTGATATTTCACTTGATCAAGAACCAATGCTTGCTGCTAGAATGTACACTGAGGATGGTTTTGTTCTCCTCCTTGAAGTTGATGATATAGATCGTTTCTTAGAGTTTAACCAACTCCAGGACGGAGGACACCAGTTGAAACAAAGACGTCAATCTTTGCTGGAGAGCCTTGCGGTTTCACTTCAGCTCGTTGATCCCCTTGCCAAAAATGGGCAAAGCCGGTCTCATGATGATTTTCTCTTTCTAAGGATTATCTCTCTTCCAAAGGGTCGGAAGCTACTAATAAGGTATCTCCAGCTTATTTTCCCTGGCAGCGACCTAATGCGGATAGTTTGCATGGTCATTTTCCGTCATTTAAGGTCACTGTTTGGAGTCCTCTCACCAGACCCCGATATTATCAAAACCACAAACAAGCTTGCACAAATTATAAACATGTGCATTAACAACATGGAGTTAGGACCCGTCAGCGCGTGTCTAGCAGCAGTATCTTGTTCTTCCGAGCAGCCACCGCTCCGCCCCTTAGGCAGTCCTGTTGGAGACGGTGCTTCAATGGTACTAAAATCAACACTCGACAGAGCTTCAGAGCTTATGCGGGCAAACAATTTCAACAACGCAGGCGTAGCTCTATGGCGTGCTTCCTTTAACGAGTTCTTTAATCTGTTGATGAGGTACTGCATAAGCAAATACGATAGCATCATGCAGAGCTTAAGTTCGCAACTGCAACCACACTATGCTACAGAGATATCTGATGCAGCTGCACAAGCCATTGTCCGTGAAATGCCAATTGAGCTTCTACGTTCGAGTTTCCCACACATTGATGAGCAGCAAAAGAGAATACTAATGGAGTTTTTGAAACGATCTATGCTCGGAAGCCAAAAAGCCGGTCCAGTCTTAAGTTGATAGTAGTAAAATCAAGAAGCTGTATCGCAAAGTCTGTATATGAAGGACATAAGATCAGATGCCATGAGAAGAAAGGTGAAGACAGAAGATTCTTACTTCAACTGGACAATACTGTTTTTGTGTCTTATAGGTAACATCAGCGGGGAAGAAATTTGGTCTCTGTACAGAGAAGAAGTCTTCAGTATTACAGAACTTGAGTTTTCAGGCATTTTATATGTTTCTGTCTTTGTGTGTTTTTGAAACCTTTTCTATGTTTTTAAGTCTTACCTTCTTCTTTCAATGTGTTTACCAATAAACATTTTGCGTTATGCTATTGGGCTATTGGTTATGAAATTCTTTTGTTAATCATATCATGTTCTTTCCATATATGAACGTGATGTTCACGCACATGTTTAGACGCGTGGATAACATAAACGGAGGAAATGAGGAACCTTTAAGAAGATCTATGCGACTAAGATTTGATTTCAGATTAGAGTGAAAACAGTACATTATGATCCTTCCCCTTTTCTGGGTTCTGCGTAAACTAAATCTCAAATCTTTCAATTTTCTGATTGCTCTTCGATTATAAGCCATGTCGACTCTATTAAACTCAGCCTTATCCATGGCGGCGAGTCCGTCGCCGAGAAAAGCCCTAGGCTTTGTTTCCCACACACCCACCGGTTTTCTCCACTTCTCGTCCGTCAATAAAGGTGTTTCTAGAGTTTTAGCTTCGACCCAGATGACCTTATCCCCTAAAGACTCTTCCTTTACCATTACCAGCTCCAGTTGGAAACCCAATTCAGGTTCTGGTTCTTTTACCGACGACCCAACTAAAAGCGACGAGACGAGTTTGAACGAAACTTTCTCTCATCTCGAATCTTTAGTCACTGAAGGGCATAAACCCAATGTAACTCATTCTACTCAGCTACTGTATGATCTCTGCAAAGCCAATAGATTAAAGAAAGCGATTCGTGTGATTGAGCTAATGGTTAGCTCAGGGATTATACCCAATGCGTCTGCTTATAATTACTTAGTTAATCAGCTTTGTAAAAGAGGTAACGTTGGTTACGCGATGCAGCTTGTTGAGAAAATGGAAGATCATGGTTATCCTTCGAATACAGTTACTTACAACGCTTTGGTTCGTGGTCTTTGTATGCTTGGAAGCTTAAACCAGAGCTTACAGTTTGTGGAGAGATTGATGCACAAAGGTTTAGCTCCAAATGCTTTCACTTATTCCTTTTTGCTTGAGGCTGCTTATAAAGAGCGTGGAGCTGATGAAGCTGTGAAACTCTTAGATGAGATTATTGCGAAAGGCGGTGAACCCAATTTAGTTAGCTATAATGTGCTTTTGACTGGTTTTTGTAAAGAAGGGAGAACAGATGATGCTATGAAGTTGTTTAGGGAGTTACCTTCTAAAGGGTTTAAGGCAAATGTTGTAAGCTATAACATTTTGTTGAGGTGTTTGTGTTGTGATGGGAGATGGGAGGAAGCGAATTCACTATTGGCTGAGATGGACGGTGGAGATCGAGCTCCTTCGGTTGTTACCTATAACATATTGATCAATTCATTAGCTTTTCAAGGAAGAACAGAGCAGGCTATGGAGGTTTTGGAGGAGATGAATAAAGGTAATCATCAGTTTAGAGTCACTGCCACTAGCTATAACCCTGTAATTGCGCGTCTATGCAAGGAAGGGAAAGTTGATCTTGTGGTGAAATGTCTAGACGAGATGATATACCAGCGTTGTAGACCCAACGAAGGAACTTATAATGCAATAGGTGCTTTATGTGAGCATCACAACAAGGTACAAGAAGCGTTCTACATAATACAGAGCTTAAGCAACAAGCAGAGATGCTGCACGCACGATTTCTACAAGAGCGTAATCACAAGTTTGTGCAGAAAAGGTAACACTTTCGCAGCGTTTCAGCTCTTAAATGAGATGACTAGGTGCGGGTTTGATCCTGATTCACACACCTACTCAGCTTTAATCAGAGGGCTATGTTTAGAAGGAATGTATACAGGAGCTATGGAGGTTCTATCGATAATGGAAGAGAGTGAGTATTATAAACCAACAGTAGATAACTTCAACGCGATGATTCTTGGGTTATGCAAGACAAGGAGGACAGATTTAGCATTGGAGGTGTTTGAGATGATGGTTGAGAAGAAAAGATTGCCAAATGAGACAACATATGCGATAATCGTTGAAGGAATAGCTCATGAAGATGAACTGGAGCTGGCTAAAGAAGTTCTCGAGGAGCTGCGGAAACATACGGTTATAGGGCAGAATGCAGTAGATAGGATTGTGATGCAGTTCAACTTAGATTTTGATTGATAAAAGAAGGTAGAAAAACATCATTTTACTTGATACATGTAAGGTTCAGTTTTAGAACAACATAACACTTTCTGTCTGAAACAACATATCAACATATTCATCTCCTGTTTTGAAATAACTCCAAGATCATTTTGTGCAACTAAATTATCGGAGATTGGAGTCTATAAACACTGTAAAAGTCTATAAATTTCAGAGTATTCGAGTTTTTACAACATTAGAGAGAAGAGAACAACAACACATTTAACATTCTTATAGAAACATGAGCATACAACTTCAAGATTTTACTGAGCCAAAGCACTAGTGTTGTACACAAGAAGAGCTCCTCCGGCAAGAATTCCGGCGAGAGTCACCGCCCATATAGCCTTGTACACAAGAAGAGCTCCTCCGGCAAGAATTCCGGCGAGAGTCACCGCCCATATAGCCAATCCTGTGACTCCTCCCTTGTACACGTCACCACTTGGTGCCCATTCGTTCTCGTTGTAAATAGGACTAAAACACAAAATTTCAATCATCATCATCCACAATTCTATATTCCATGGTTCTTTATTAGAGCAAAGAATGAGTCAAGTCGCCAAACAGCAAGAAAGTACCATTGCTGTCCAACACAAGAGAAGCATACATTGTCACACTTGGCAGATTGCAATCTGGGTTCAATATGTGCCACTGTGTGTCAGGTGGTCCTTGTATGTCCGAGAGAATTTCAGTTTGAGTCTGCCAAGTGGGAGAATGTATGCTTCTGCTTGTGTTGAACAACATGGTACTTTCTTTGCTCTAATATTCTTATCTAAAAGTGTTATATGAATAGTCACCTGTAACCATCAACGTTAGCTCCATACTTGTCGACGTACTTGTAAACACCGTATCCCTTACCCTTTCTGCCGGAGGCGTCAACGCCGTCTCTCAAGTCCATGCTACCGTTAATTCCTACAAACACATCGATTAACGGATATAAGCTACACATGTAACAGTAACATGTATATCTGTAAAGGTCTTTGTACTAACCAAAGGGCTTGTCGGTTTTGATCTTCTTGACACCACTAGCGACGATTTTGAAAGAAGGACGAGATCTTGTGAGCGATGGTAATCCTCTAGCTGTCGTCTTCTCCACTGTGAAACCAGCTGGTTTCAATGTCACCGATGAAAACATCACTGAAGCAGCCATTAGTTCTCACAAGATGATCAAAACTTTTCTCTTGATTCTCTCACCCACAAGTTTGCATTTGTGTGTGTGTGGTGGCTTCAAATAAGAGGAGTTCTGATTAGTGATTATGTTTTGACACGTGGCCGGTTTTGTGTGGCTTTTGTCTGGATATCTTATCTTTATAATGCCACGTAGGATTTTCAATGTGTAAGTTATTTTCATTTTAATCCTTATATATTATTATTTATTTAAAATAGCCTCATTAGTCTGAACAACTCAAATTGAAGAATTAAACATCCATTTTTACATCAAATCTAATACAATTTTCCCTTATATTAGTCTATCTGAATATTAGTATTTTTAATGTGTACATGCAAAAATGTTTAATGGTTATTAAATGTATAAAGATTTGATTTTTAAGTAATTTTGTCCCTTCATTAAAAGTTAAGAAATCGAACCCGAATTTACCGAAGTTTTCCCTCCTTATATGTTTACTAACGAATCTAGCACGTCGACCTCCATTACTTTTATAATTTCCTTCAAAAGCTTCGATTTTTGACCTTCTCGGTTTAATCACGGAAGAGTTTCCTTTCTGGGCAGCCGCCATAAACTCCAGAAATTCGGATTGTACGAGGAAAGGGGAAGATCTTTGGAAATTTTTGGGTATCAAATTCGAATTTTCCCTCTTTTTCATCCAGATTCAAAACGAAATCCCTAACCCTAAAGTCAATTTATGTTCGTTGTCTTTCTTCCATCTCCTCTTTCGAGCTTTAGGGTTCATAACTTTAAAGACGTTGCTTCTCCCTTGAGCAACATATATCTGTCTGTATATGTAGACACTTGGAAGTAGAATAGTGAGGAAGAAGGTGAAATGAGTAGGCTCTCTTTCAGGCCACGGCCATTGGACATACATAAGAAGCTTCCCATTTTAAAATCGTTTAAAGACTTTGAAGACGATGAGACACCAACTTCTACCACTAGAAATTCTCAGTTGCTGCGTTTAGCTTCTGTAGAGGTTGACAATGAGGTGAATTTCCATTTTTTCTTCCTTCTAAGTTTGAAAAGTTTGATCATTTTAACCATTCTTGTTTATTATCAGGTTGCAACAGTGCCAAATAAGAAACCAGCTTCAGAGATACCAACACCTCAATTTGTTATTGTGGAATCATATGAAAGGGACTATTCTCCTACATTTGGTCAACCAACTTCTTATCTACGTGCAAGAGGTGGTACCATTTTACCTCTGATTTGATTTTGTATTCTTGTCTATGTAGTTGGTTTATTTGTTGTGTTGGAGACTATAAGTTTGTTTCTTGTATAGCTCGGTCTGAGCTTGGAGAATTTGTGGAGTATGATCTTGATAATGAGGATGAAGACTGGCTTTATGAGTTTGATAAGGATAAGAAAGAACTTTCTCCTGAAAAGTAAAGTCACCTGTCCAATTATCTTTATTTCTCTCCTCTTTTAGGATTTATCATCATCAGTATTTTTCTGTTATCTTGTAGCTGCATTATACTGATATTGTGTGTCCCATGTTTAAACATCGAGGCAAATTGAGCTATTCAGACTCCTTACCCTATGTCGTTTAGTTTTGTTTTGTAGCTGAATTAGTTTGCTCTATTAACTAAATAATGTCATTGGATTCTGCTAAAATTGCCAAAACCAAACACTTACTGAAATAGATACCATAAGAAGAATCATTCTTTTGATGACCGATATGAATGTGTCGAATTGTTTGATACAGGTTTGAGGGCATTATTTTTAAACTAGAGGTTTTGGATCACAAGACGCGGGAAAGAGCTGGAGTTATTACACCTACTCTTGGTTCCCCAATCCCTGTGCTTTTGCAGTTTGATGCTGCTGTTGATGTATACCTTTACTTTTGTTCTGTTCCATGGTCCTTTGGATTATTTTAGAAGCAGTAGAGAACATGTCATTTATTTTTGTCATCTCATTGCAGGCGCTGCAATCACTGTCCATTAGTTATGGAATTTTCCAGGCTATCTTCAACTACTGGAAAGAAAAGGTTTGAGATAAAACTTATGTGATTGTTACAAGTTTTCTGGATACAACATTATGTTATATAGGTTAATGATTTTATTTAACGAGGTGAAATAAAGTTGGTTTAACAGATTATTGGGTTCTTAAAACCTATGCATAATCCTTTTGAATAACAAAGCAGTTCCACATATGGAGTACCTTTGGCTTATAATACTAATGCATATGTTTTGTTTTCTTTTCTTTATGTGAACTTAGCGCAAAAAATGGCAGAAGCCTGTCTTACGCCGTTTACAGGTTTGCTTTATGTTTTCTATTTGAAATTATCAAGGCCTATGTTGGAAAGACATTTTTCTTAGACTATTTAGTTAATGGTTTGCTTCATTGTTTGGAACAGCCTCCACCTCCGGTTAATGACACCAATCCTTATAATGTGTTTAGACCAAGAGAGAAAGCTCACAGACTCCACACAAGAAGGGTAGGCTGTCTTTTTTATGCGTTTGTGATACTTTTTCTATTAAAATCCAACTGGTGAAAGAAAATTCCTGATAAAGCTCCTTTACTTCTTCAGATGCAGAGGAGAGAAAACAATGTGCAGTCATTTGAAAAGCTTCGACAGGTCAGCTAGGCCCCTAAATCTCTCTATGGTTCTTCACTAGACCAGTCTTAATTTCCTGAAATCTGAGCAATTTTCATTTATAGTGCCTTCTTTTTGCCTGTTAATTATCTATTAAGGGCTCTTTTATGATGTTTTATTGGATATTGAATACTTGGAAATTGTTATCAGGTTAGACGCAATGTAGGACAAGCAAAGATCATTTTGGAGGCTCTCATTAAGGTGTTCTTTATGACAGTTTTAGAGTTTATATGACTTGTATGTTAACTTCATTTCATATCTTAACAAGCATATTGCATACTTCAAAATTGCTAATTTTTTTATGTTGCTAATTCGTTAGAGAGAAGAAAAGAAGAGAGATGTCATGGACAGTGAGGTTAGCCTTCAGAGATTCCAAATCCAATACAGGGTACTTGCTACTTCTATCTCTAAAACTCTGTTAAGTATGCTGTCTTTTTATCGTCTTTCTGGAACTTCATCTATGTGTCTGATATCGAAAGTTTCTTTTTGGCAGCATGAAACAGAGCTCTTGGAAGAGAGCTTTGCTCTGCATGGATTTCAACCCACTACAACATCATACAAATTTGGCTCAAGCGACGATGAATTGCTGGACTCAGATGATTACACTAGTACCCGTGTACGCACTCGACCTGCCCTTATCCCTAACTCTCGTTTCGCCAACCTAAATCTGAATGCATCTCAACCCGGAGGCATCAAGCAAGAAGTTGTTAGAAGACGACCGTCGCATCACAGATGGCTTCACAGACTGGTTAAACCTTCTCTTCCAACACATTCTCTATTCCTAATCACTTAAGCAACATCTGAAATGGTTTTTTTACACTTAAATGCCTTAGGATCCTAATGAACCAGTCATGCTGTTCACAAAACCACTGGTTCCTGATAAACTAGCAGCTGCAGGGATCATTCCTCCAGCACCAGTTTCATTGCCGGGTCAACCTCCAAGCCGGTTTCAGGGTAGGATTGGGCGTGGTGGCCGCATAATTTTTGATAGATGGAAGCCATTGATGCAATAAATTTTGATACAAGGAATCAATCCATTGATGCAATCTCTCATTGATTCTGGAGATCCTTACTGCATTACATTGCACCAAAACAATGATCCACCAACTTCAATTGAAATATTTCAGAATCTTTGTAAAGAATTTTCTATCACCAATGGTGGTAATGAAGTGTACACAGTAGCAGAGTTTAGCACTTTGTAAGAACTGTAGCTATCAGGTTTTATCAGCTTATGTAAGTGAACGATTCGGTTAACTTACCCTTTTTTTTTTTTTTGGTCAACAAAATCTAACTTGCCCTTTTCGACATACCTTTAGTCTNNNNTTTAATGAATAATTAATTATTTTATGAATTAGTAGAACCCGTGCTGACACGGGTCTATCAAATCTAGGCATGGGCGTTCGGGTATTCGGTTCGGGTTCGGTTTGGGTTTTTCGAGTTTCGGTCCTTTCGGATCTTAAAAATTAGGACCCGTTTAAGTACTCACTAATTTCGGTTCGGTTCTTTTCGGGTTCGGGTTCG